>JAUMHP010000080.1:6208859-6228911 GCA_032361065.1 Enteromius trimaculatus
TAATAAATCTGCAAAAATGTCAACAATTCTTTGTTTTTCTGTCAATATGGGGTGCTGTGTGTACATTAATGAGGGAACAAAAATGAACTTAAATGATTTTAGCAAATGGCTGCAATATAACAAAGAGTGAAAAATTGAAGGAGGTCTGAATACTTTCTGTACCCACTGTATATTCAGTTGTATTAAACACACTTTTGTAGTGATGTGCTCTCTTTCACAGTATTATGAACTGCCTTGCTTCTTAGATATGGTGCTGTCACAATGATTAACTCATGTGCCACACAAATAGTTATTTAGTTTCTAGAATTTTAATTGGCAAGCGACAACAATCAGTTCCCAATGGACAAAATCTAAATTCGCTTTTGCCCTGGACTTACTGTACGACACAACAGGTTAAAAAAGACAATTGCAATCTTTAATGCAAACTTTAAGGTCTATACAAACTAAAAGTTCTATAGTTAAGAAATAAGCCATAAATATTACCAGTGTATTTTTAGAGTGTTTCTATTAAGTAATAGTTTTATTGCAAAAGTGTTATTTAATTTGATGATGATTTTAATATTATTTAAATATACCGAATAAATATTTTACTAATAATATATTTAAATATTATTATTTATTAACAATAATGTAACAATAACAGTTCATTATTATTTTTATTCTATTTAATATTATCATTGTTATTATTATATGCTCATATTAAATTTAATAATAATTTTTTTTTTGTCCTTAGCTAATCAAATGCCTCATACAAATGCACATGCACAACCAAACATTGGGTTTAAAAAAAAATGTAATTCTGTTTGCATTGACCTAAGTTTATGAATACTTTTCATTATTAAATGAAGCATATTTAAAATGATTCAGCTGTCAGCCAACTTATCTGATTTATATTCTCACTGAGCTTGTTGCAATGCATTCTGTGTTTAATTTTTTTATGAAAGATGTACAGTATGTCAATTAGGTCTAATTGGGCAACACACTGTAATCAAGTTAGCTTCCTTATTGAACAACATCAGGGATGCTACTATGAACCTGCCTCAGTGCACAGCTCACTACATATAATGTGCTGCTAACTTCTGTCAGTTAGTCAGGGAGAGTTTTATCATGCATTATTACCTCAAAAATAAATTGAGATTTAGAAATGTTTGTAAAGGTGGCTGCTTGCTCGTTAATATCTTCTCTCTGTCTATGCAATTGTTTATATACGTGTTCGTAAATCTGCATTTACTGATGTGATCAGTATCAGTGACTCTGTGAGACTATTACTCATGCTAAAGGAGGCAGGGTGAGAAGTTTGAGGGAGCTGTCAGTAACTTCAGCTGTTCTAAAATCGCTTCATTAATCCAAGCGATTTTCATTCATCTCTCCAGTCGCAGTGCATCTGCCTGAGGACAGGCCTCCGTGTCTGCCACTGCACCAAACCGCTTTAGCGAGCAGAGCCCAAATGATGACACAACTGTGCCAGAAGCTGTTTACTAAAGAAAACATGAATAATGACAGGAATCGTCGAGGAATCATCCAAAGTGCATGGGAAACGAGCAAGTGGGACAAACTCGGCGGGAAAAGGTATAGGGACAGAGGGCTAAAAATTGGTAGAGGAGTGAATGAAAAGCAGAAGTCAGTCACCTGACCTTTCTCTGACTTTGTAGTGAGCAGGTTGTCCCGGGGGATTGGCCTCGTCACCCTACTGACTACGCCAGGATCCGCATCTCCCACAATCCTTTGGCTCTCCTCTGGTGGTGTCTTTCTTTAGCCCCGTTTTGGGGATGTTGGCAGGCAAGTTTTTTTCATTGGCATTGCAACACTGCAGCAGCGTGCCAGCTGTTTACGCCTCTTTGTCTTTCAGTTACGCTGTGTTCCTCCTTCGCTTCCTCCTCTAGACACTGATGATGAACTGCTACAACTACTTGCACCACACCAGCACCCTCCCCCTTCCCACTGCCTCTCCTCTTTTTCTCTTTGACATGAATTCCTGCATGTCTTAAATCATTTCACTGCATTCTCACTTGGATCCATCAGAAATCATAGTTAATGCTCTTAACATCAGCCGATTATCTGACTATTAATTGAATTAGTTGTCATTCTAAGAGCACTGAGGTTAATTATATTTTGGAAGCAATTGAATCTAGTACCCAGGACTTAATGTGAAAAAAACACATTCTAAAAAGATTTAGAGAGAGTCAGAAAGCGAAAAATCAATAGTGATTCTCAGCTGTGAAACTGACAAAAAAAGGGCAGGATTTGCCATTTTATCTGCTCAAACATTCTCAGAAGTGTGAAGCTTAAAAATTTGTTTTAGATTTTGAGACATTGCACGCAACTCCGGTTTGCTGTTTAAATCAAGAAGGAATTAATGTTTCAAAAATGTAACTGCAGCTTCCAGCTGAAATGACCACTAATTGGATTTGCTGAACAATACTATGTTATGACCTCAAAACATGTTAACCATAGTGCATGATTTGTCATTTTTGATATTTGAGAAACAACCATATGTTTGGTTTTTCAGCAGTGTAAAATTGCTCAGTAGCCCACCTGGTATAGCAGTGCACTACACAGAGTTCAGGTACACTCGTTTTCTCATTTCACACTTAAAAGAAATAAAAAATAAAAATCTCCTTTTGACTGATTAGATTGTAAACCACTTCCAAACATTAAATTGAAATTGAATTTCAATGTGCATATGGAAATGGTTTGAGTTGGGTGATCTGAGTTTAGTAGTATTTGAAATTTCAGTTTGAATCCAGAGGCCAGTGTGTTGCCAGAAATTGTACCATTGGGGCCTGGGGTCCATTGTCTGTTTTCTTGCTTCTCTCTCTTTTTAGTCATTTTTTACAACCACACCCTCGTGCCAGTGTTTGGTCCTGGAGCATGACATGAAATGAGATGTGCGGAAGAAAATGAGTTTGATGTGACTTGCTGATGAGCAGCAGCTTTGCTTGTGAGTGTGTGTGTGTGTGTGTCTTGCACGGATGCCCACAGCATCCCACTGGGAACAATGAAAATGCCATTTTATGTAAGTTACCTGTTCAAGCAGGATGCGGAATACTGATAGATGTTTTTAATGTGAAAGCAGTTGTCCATGAGGAGACTCTGAGCTATATAATGAGGTGGGAATCTCTCTCCGCAGGGGGAAACTCTGTTTAATAGAGCTCATAGGCCTGTGACATCATCTGCCAGCAAATCTAAAGCATAAGAGTGGGTCATTTATGTTTGTGTTTGACAGCTAAATTTCACTCGTATAATAGATTATGTTAAATGAAAGAAGTCTTGTATGCTCAGCCAAGCTGATCAAAAACACACTAAGACAGTAATTGGGAAGTATAATTGTAGACATTTTGGGAATGTTATTTTAAAACTGGAGCCTACCCAGCTTTTAACTATTTAAAAAAAGTTGATTTTTGCTAACAAAAAAATAAGACACTTTTTTTTGTTAGTTAGCTACTCTATACTTTATTTCCCACTGCCCAACAATGAGCACACAGAGCTGCTCAGCTTACCTGCTCTGTATAGTTGATGTTCTATGCGAGGGAACAGTGAAACAGAGCTGCACAATCCTGTAAAACTGCAGTGAATCTGCTATAGAGAGGTAGAGCATGTGTCTGAGGGTCCCCATGCTGTCAAACTCAATGTGCAGAAGTTGACTTTGTAGCTAAAAGAAATAGTTCACCAAATCTAGTGGCTCTCAGGACATCCAAGATGGAGAGTTTCTTTCTTCAGAGCCGACTTGGAGAAATGTAGCATTACATCACTTTTTCACTAATGAATGAGTAAATGGGTGCCATCACAATGAGAGTTCAAACAGCAGATAAAAACATCACCATCCACAAGTAATCCACATGACTCCATCACTTAACTTATCATGAGAAGTAAAAAGCGGTAGGTTTGTAATAAATTCATTTTGAATGAAAAAAATGAATATGATATCGCTTCTTAATCAATAGAAAATATGCACAGATCAAGCCCTGTTTACAAATGAAATAAGTCCAAAAGAAAATGTTAGAGGACAGCAGGATGTAGGCAGGGAAGCGATATTATGGATTATGGATGCCTGAAGCTATGGTTTGAAGTTATAATGATGGATTTGTTTTTATCTGCTTCACAAGACGTTATGTGGATTACTTTCATTGCAATCCATTACTTATTGTGTAGCAGTTATTCTGACGGCACCCATTCACTGCAAAAGAACCACAGGTAGACAAATGATTGAAATGCACTGCTACATGTCTCCAAAACCAATTCTGATTAAAAAAAACAAACAAACAAAAAATAACAACAGTATTATTTTATGTGATATCTACATTGAGTTTCAGGTGCTCCTTACTGCCATTCTATCCCTGCTGCAACCCATAGTGGAGTAACCCAATTAAAGTTTACTGTAGAGATATGTCTGTCTCTCTTCATTTTCCTAGTAGTTGGCTGTAAAACACTTAAGCATTTTATTTGTATTTTTAAAATATATTTGAGGGCAGAGGCTCTAGTCATTAAAGCTTCTTGCTGATATTCCACTCTCGCTGGGTTCAGAAATATCGATAGCACGCATGCCAAGTAAGTACAAAGGACGGATGGGAAAAAAAATTCCCTTCGCTTAGAAATGTCATGTGGTCCAAATTTATGAGTCTGGCATATCAGCTCAGCTTTAAAGTTCACACACTGGTGTTTTATAAAGGGCTTTTATGCATGTTCTTCAGTGCTTCGGAGCTGCTCTCTGCCACTTTGGAACCTTAAAAAATTCAATAGGATTTGATGTAGCAGATTTATAATGCATTACTTGATTGTAACCCTGAGCTGTGCAGTGATAACCCATCTGGCTGAAGCTGGGCTATATTATGCTTCAGCGCATGGGTTATGGGATTGTTCTAGAGTATGAGCTGTTGCTTGTTTTACATGTAATAGTGGATCCGGTTTGTTAGATGTGACAATGGGAGTGTTTCTGTGGGTTTAAAAAATACCTGGTGTATTTATAACTTCTGGCCTGGTACATCCCAGGTTAGAATTAACAAAGAAGTGCTTGCAGTAATACATTATAATATAGTGACTTGTACATGTGTAGCTTTTTTGAAAGGTAAGCTGCATGCTAGGCTTTCTATATAAGTGAATTATAATAAGCATGTTTTATTTCCAGAACCAAAAGGGAAACTTGAATTATTTGTTGGCAACTGACAACATTGTATTTCTTAATCTATAATATTTCTTTAAGCTGAGAGCCACTAATGTAGATTGTGAAGTAGTTTTTGCTAACGTTTCTGTTTCACTTTCAGACTTGATGCAAGAATAAGCAATAAAGCCTTTGTTTAGTTCCTTTTTTTTTTTTTTTTGCTATATTTAAAAATAAGTTTGTATTTGTTTATATTTAATTATTTGTAAATTATTTTGACAGTCTCAAAACTTTAAACGGTATTGCAATATTGTATTATATATTTTTGCTTTACAGAAAGTAACATTATAAGACTAGTGACAATTTTCTGACTAAATTCTATTTAAAGAAAGAGTATACTTTGCCTTTTTTCATTATTTAACAATGCAAGTGTAGTTTTTATTTTTCAGTTTCTCCATTCCATCTATCAGAGGCTGTAACCTGAAACACTAAGAAAATCCAGTTATGCTTTTTCCAGGAGAAAAAGAAAGTGTTTGTATCAAAACGTGGCTTTTTTGACATTTTTACTGTTAAAAACCACTGACCACTGCAGTAAACTGTGGGTTTACATATTACAAAACACACATTTGTGTGAATAAAAAATTTCCCATCAACCAAGACGGTTATTGTTTCATGCCACTCTGTACGTTTGAGAGTGTGTGTGTGTGTGTGTGTGGCCTGTGACGTGATGCTATCTGTTCAGCTGTCAGCAGTTTAGTCAGGCTATTCGTTTAGCTTTGAACGGATCTGCTTCAGTGGCTGGAATGAGGAAAGCCCCCGAACACGGTTTCCGTTGATTGATATTAACTCGTTTTCAGCACGAAGATGCATACGGCAAGAGGAAATAAAAAATAAAAGAGATTTTTTTCCTTCAATAAATCCCTAAGCGTTTACCCTAACTTGAGCACCTTTCATAACTCCACTTTAGACATCAAATGGGTTCTGAGAGTTTCCAATTCCATCTTCCCAAATGAAAGCGTAATGAGGAGGCTGACAATCAGTCAAGCAAACCATGTGCTCTCTGACCCCTGATCTGTTACACTTTTCAACTTTTGTTCTGTCAGCTCATTTTGCCCCAGCTTTCCCCTCTTCCTCTCCCTCCCATCAGTGCTAATTTATGTTTAAGCACCTAAAAACTTGCACATTTTTAAGAGCACGCTATCTGTAATTTGGCTTATGTCCAATTTGTCTTTTTGGGGGTCTCGCATTGATTTAAGTTCCACCATAACCGCGCGTGAATCAGACGAGACCGCTGACACCCTCGCATGTCCCTCTGCCAAATCTCTTCCATTCCAAATGCTTGCTTTCATTTTTTTAATCTCCCTCTCTTTTTATATGCCCAGAGAGAGCGCTGAGGCTCATAATGAATGTCAGGCATGGAGCTTTAATAAATTAGCCATGCGTGTATTTCTGCTTATTAATGGCTGCAGTGGCAAACCCAAGCCACTTTAATGCATTTCACTTAGTGTTGCTTATGACTGCGTTTCATAAAACATGGCAGCTTCTTACATGCTTGTTCCTGTTGGAGATTTATCACCTCCATCTACACAGACACACTTGCTTCCTTACACCCCTCAATGAAAGCCCAAAAAACTCACTCATACACATCTTCTCTATTTACCTCTCTGTTCCTGCTATCAAAACAAGACCGCAAGCACCTGTAGATTGAAAGAAAGTTCAGCTCAGTATTTGGTCATTTACTGTTACTGTAAGTAAAATATCAAATATTTAACTTATAGCCTTTTTCTATTCTGTACAAATTAGCATTTCAGATGTTACACAATCATTATTATTAAAAAAATATCCAAATCTCTAGAAAATCACATACAAACCATATCCTTGTCATATTTATGTGTTTATTATAATCTGTAGTGGTGGTTGTAGTGTTTATTGCCGTGTAAAAGCCTTAACATGTAAGCTCTGGCTGAAACTCGTTACATTCATGTTATTAAGTTGCCAGGTATACATTCAGAGTATAATACACATTAGTAAAAGGATCTTTTTTCTCTTTTATTTGTCTATATACACTTTGGCCGGCCGCTGTACATTATAAAAGTAACCCAAAAAAATGCAACCCGTGCACAACTGTAATTTTTTCCGTGACTGTGTTTTTAAAACTGTGACCCTGGCAACACTGCTTCACTTGTACCCTTATCACACAGATAACCTTCCATGCTGCCATGACAGCAAGATGTTGAGGTCAAACCTTGCCAAACAATTCATTTGCGTTAAAATTATTAGTATTAGTTTTTTTTTTTTTTAATCGCATGCGTTAATGCATTAACATTGACAGCAGTAATATATATATATATATATATATATATATTTAAATTCAGAAATAAAGATTAATCCAATAAATACAAATATTTAATATTTGATAATATTAAATATTTAACATGCAATATTTAATGTGTTAAATTAAAAGTGACTTTAAGGACATGATATCATTATTAATTCGATTCAACACATTCTTTTAAGTTGAGGGGGCAAATAGCTAGGTTTGCAAACCAGTTGAGACAGTCAAAATGTAAAATATTAAGTTGCATAAACAAATTCATAAACTGCAACTTTTCAACTTCAAAATAATAATTGCAACAACTAAACAGCGAAATGTTTGTTTACATACAATGTAGTCAACAGAGATTTTTTTTCTTGATTGTTGAGCTTGCTGAGCGTTTTCTTTCATGAGGCCTCTCACAACTTGCTCAGTTTTTACACGACATGCCTGAAACTTATTTTTCTCCTTTCTTTCCTGTACTTCTTGCATTTTTCCCCCCGCTTTTGTACACTCTGGTTTACAGGATTGCAGCACTGCTGATATAGGAGACTCTTGTATGATAAATTGCTAGTGCTTTTCCTCATTTCTAAGTCACTTTGGATAAAAGCATCTGCTAAATGATTAAATATAAATGTAAATTAAATTTCAGACATCTGTGGAAACCGATGTGTACATGTTTGTGTATGCATCCATTAATTTAATGCCTTATGAATGTTAGTGTTGGTAATTAGTTACCCATGGGCAAAGTCCCAGGTAATATTATATTTGCAAATGAAATCTCAGTTTGTTTCATTACCCCAATAATCCATATTTTGTAAGTCCCTTATGATGCCAACTCAAAATGAGTACTTTTGCATTTATGTAAGTAAAAGTCCTGGTCAAAATGGCCATTGATTATTTTGTATTATATATATATATATATATATATATATATATATATAAATCATTGTGCCTTTTGTGTGTGGTCTTCGATTTATATATACAGGTGATTTTTGTTTCATAGGGTGTTGGAAGTACAGGCAGAGGTTAAAGAGAAAGAACAATAGAGTGGGGGGGGGGGCATAAAAAGAACGCAAAAGAGTTGAGGGCAGCAGCAGATCACATAATCTGTTGTTGAACCACGGTGGCCTATGCCCTAGCATTCGTGTAAAGCATTTCCTTGCATCTGCCAATGGCTCTCTCTCTCTCTCTCTCTCTCTCTCAGCCCTCCCTCTCTCGCCCCTGAAGGTCAGTGACTGAAGCGTTGCTCCTGTTCTGCTGAGTCTGCCAAACTCTAATCAAAGAGGGAGAATGAGGGGAGTGTAGAAAAAAAACAGGAGAAACCCGGCGACCCAACTGCCCACTGACATCTATAAAACAAACGCAGAATGACAGGTGTCACCCAGTTTCCCTCCTTCTGTCCCTCCTTCTTTTCCCTCCTTCGCTCCACACGCCTGGATGTCATTTTATAGTTTATTGTTCCGTGTCGCATTTCAAGGTCGCTCTTAACATGGCTAAACTAGGCCCTTGAGGAATGTTGCGGGGCATGCCTGCCAGTGAAACCCAGCCCAGCTGACTGCTGCTGGCAGCGCTGCCTGACCAGGGAACCCTCCAGCTGGGGAAGCATCTAAATCCAGCCTGTGGCCCCGCTGAGGCCTCGGTGGTCTACATACCGCACAGCGCTGACCTGCTGCAGTGTCGCAATTAAGGACAACAGCAATATAAACCAGATTCATGCACACCTGAGCTGAAATCTTCTGCTTTCAGTTAAAGAGTAAGCCACAGCTGCAGAAATGTGTTTATTTACTTTGATAAGATGTCAGATTAATTGGTTATTCGTTTGTTAAAATCACTCTTAAAAATCATACTTAATTGTTAATTTTTTTTATTATGTTGGTTGTTTAATGAAGTATTATAAATGGGTTAATGTAAAATTATCTCGGTAATTCAATCACTAAAATAAAATCATGTTGTCAAATAATATAATTTAATTTAAAATTGATTAATTTATTTATTTATTTTTGTAGGTTTTTGAGTAAAGTTTTTTTTTTTTGTATTGGTTAGGTTTTAAAATCAAATCATCGGAACCATTTATTTAATCATTTAACTTTTTTATATGTTAATGTCAAAAAAAAATTATATTAATTGTTAATAATACATTAATATATTGTCAGATGAATTTATCTTGGTAATTAATTTGTTAAAATGAAATCATAGGTCAAATATATTATATATGTTTTGATAGTTAGTTAGATTATTTAGCCACTATAGTGTAGCTAGCCAATAAGTTAGAAATATATGGTTGCTAGATAAGGTATAAATATTTTGGATTGATTATGACTCACGTTAATGTGTCTAGGTAATTGATTAGTTAATAAATACAATCATGGGGTTAAATAAAGTTATATTATTTAGTAGTATATTTTGTTTGTTTAGCCTCCATTATGGTTGGTCAATAAGTTATTATATATGGTTGTAAAATAAGGTATAAATACGTGGTATTGATTCTCAAAAGAATTTTTTTTTTTTTTTTTAACGGATCGATACAATATCAAATGAATGTGTCTTGGTGAATAATTAGTTAATAAATAAAATCATGGGATAAATAAAGACTTTTTAAAATTGATTTATTTATCCATCAAAGTGCTTTTTGAATAGGATTATTGTATTGATTCTCAGTTATAGGTTGATTAATGCAATGTCAAATTAATGTATCTCAAGGGATCCATTAGTTATAAATAAAATCTTGGGGTTTCTCCTAGTGATTCCTGCAGGACTTAATTAGCCTAGAAGAAAGAAATAAAAGAAGAGATAATCTCCTTATTACTGTATGTACACTGCAAGAAAATCATTCCAGTTATAAAAAATGACGCAGCCACGTGTTTGAGGCTTCAGTGAAAAGGAAGAGAGGATTTTATGTTTTAGTTGTATTTTTTTATAATCAGTGCATGCTAAAGCTATAAGGACTTGAGTCAGGACAATCTTGAGATTATTGAATCCTCCCGGCATTAAATCGAGGGAAATTACAGCGGGACAATATCTGCTGCACAGCTGTTTGGTGTGAACTTTAGTCAATGCGCAATGGATCCATCACAGCATCCCATCAGGCCAGAGGACAGCTAAATACAAATTAGCAGGACACCAGCATGCATTCCTCTGATGGCGCATTGGATGATGGGGGAAGGGAAGACACTTTCATTTCCTCTCGTTCTCTCTCGCTTTCTCATTAGCTTGCAGTTTAGCTTTATTTATGGCAGTGTGTTTCAATTTAAAAGACATGTGGGTGTGCATGGCAGTGTGTGCGTCTCGGTAAGCACGCTCTGTGTGAGTGTGTGTGTGGTTGGGGGGCTGTGCACGCATATGTCAGGAACGATGGTGCAGAGTAGAGACAAATATTAAAGTCTGTGATGAGATTTAAAGTATGTTTGATTATGCAAGCAGAAAAGCATTTAGAAATATAGACATAGTTTTCAAATACTGATCCAGATTGCAAATGCTGGCCTGTCACAATTCAAATATTTTGTAAATATAACTCTTAAAACCCTGGGTTTTGTCCCATCTCCTGGACTCATTTTGCACAAACAGGGACAATGCACTGGGTTCTTCTATTCTCTCTCTTTCTCTTTCTCTGTCCTAACTGCTATCCCTCTCCAATTGGCTGAAATTTGCGTGTGAGTCTGCAGACTTACCTGCGAGTCCTGTTTGAGTTTTTCAGGTCACTCAGTCCCTAAAGATCTCCTCCTTCGTTCTCTGTCCCCATGTACCCTTACACTTTCACACAATTGTGCTGCTCTGTTGAATAAACATTTCAGCCTGTAGCTGTTACATATTGTGTTGTCACAAATTGTCAAGTTGGACTGCCGTTCAAAAATGTGAGGTCAATGTTTGTTTGTTTTTCAGCAAGTATGCCTTAAATTGGTCAAAAGTGACAATAAATACATTTGCAGTGTTACAAAAGATTGCTATTGCAAAAACATTGTATTAAAAATATTAAGTACAGCTATTTTCAATATTGATAAATATTTCTTGAGCCGCAAATCAGCATTGCATCACAGAAATACATATTTTAAAATATATTCAAATAAAAGCTTGTTTAAACTGTAATATCGTTGTACAATCTTGATGTTTTGAACAAATTCCGGCATTTGAAGTGAATCAAAGCATCAACGTTGACTTAAAACCAAAATGCATTCTTGTCTTAGGACAACTTTGATAAACCTTTTTGATCCATTTCAAATGTTGAGTGCTATATTAGCCTTGGTGAGCATAAGAGACTTCTTTAAAAACATTAGATGGCACAATATGTAAGATTTTTGTTATAAAATATTCAAAAACCACAGTGTTACATATTGCATGCAGTTGTGTACATGCACTACTTCAAAAGTTCTGTAGGATTTGTAAATTCAAAGAAATTCCAGATTTTAATAATGAACAAATTATTGCTTAATTAGGGTAGTTGTTAAGTTTATGTGCTAGGATTAAAGATGTAGAATTTTGTAATACAAAATAACAATTACTAATAAACAACCAATATAGTAAAATGCATAATAAGCTAATATAATATATTTATAATACAAATTAGTCCCTAATTGGAATTAATAAAAGCTCTAAAATCAAGGAACTTGTTCTTATAATATATTTCTAGTTTTTAACTGATCTAGTAATTTACTAACTAGAAACTCAATTAACCATTTAGAGTAAAACTAATACAAATAGCACAGTAATTTAAATAAGTTAATTGAAATGGTTGTTAAATGAAGTACAAATTGATATAAAAATAGACAAAGACCTGGATATTTCAGTGCAATGGAAAGATACATTCAATGGTCAGAAAAGGTGTGGAAAGGGAAGCCCTGCCCTAAACTCATTCTATTGGTTGAAGTGTTGCTGGGCAGATTCTCAAACAAACAGGTGTTTTAAAAGCACTAGTGTTTACACTTTTCTGTGAGATCAATGAATGCATGAGTGACTTACAGCTGTCTCTGTATATTAAGATTGAATATCAGAAAGTTTAACACTCTGAAGAACTTTTAATACACATCACCTTTAAAAAAAAGAAAGTTCTGTATGATCAGACCTCAGAGGCCCTGCAACATCCTGTGATCTGAATAATTGGCATCATGTGCACATGGTTTAGGTCCTGTAGCCGGGGGTTTATTTATGGGACGTGCTAAATTTATGCCTGTTTGATAGACCATGTCAGGCATTC
Source organism: Enteromius trimaculatus (assembly GCA_032361065.1). Lineage (NCBI taxonomy): Eukaryota > Metazoa > Chordata > Actinopteri > Cypriniformes > Cyprinidae > Enteromius > Enteromius trimaculatus. The sequence goes on from JAUMHP010000080.1 coordinate 6,221,463, forward strand.
TCTTCATGTAAACCAGAGAGAATATAGGACTGTCACTGGGAGGTACTGTAGGGTAACCCAAATGTCAGGGGCAGCCCAATTGAATGCTAAAGTAGCCTGTAAGATGAACTCATTGGTGCATGAGTTATTGACTTTCAGTTCTCAGAGCTGTACAGCACTTTGTCTTGCAGTCAAATGTCAAGCGTTTGTTTTAGTTCAGAATGCAGTGGTATTTTAGCCAAGTTACTGACAGGCCTTTTGTAGTTTTACTGAATCTTAAAGGTTTCATCTACCTGACAATGTTTTGGATTTCTCTTTTATTCTTCGGTTAAAAATAGTATAATTAAACTGTGCATAGCATGTTTGCGTTCTGAAATTGATTGTGTTTTTAGATATCTGCTGGGAATAGCCATAGGGAACTCGATGTATAATCATTCAGGTGGTTATTGAACAGGTCGGAGGTCAAACCGTCAAACCTGATCCTCTAGCCAGAGGGACCATCTAATTAATGACCTAACACAGCGCTCATTCAAATTCCCTTAAGTAAACAGAAAAAGGTACATCTGTTATCAGGGAGAGCTTTTAATAAATCATTGCACAGCCCAGTCTCATTGCTAATTGTGAGTTAAGTGTTATGAAAAGTAGATAAATGGAAATCTATGTATTTGTCAACGTATTACTGCACTGGTTGTTGAATGCATCGCAGTACAATTTAGAAATTAAATAATTCTAAGATAGTGTACCACCCTATAACTGATAGAGTTAACAACTGCAAACTTTTACAAAAGGATTTATAGTATTTAAGCTTGATTCCATAAGGTTTTCAGTCATCTGCATCACTGTACTACTACACTGTAAAAAAATTGTAAATTCCTGTAAACTTTACAGGGGAAAAATGCAAACATTCCCAGAATTCCTTGCATTGCATTTCAAATTGTGTTTGAATTTGATGTTTTTTCTTTGAAATAACAGTTTTTTCGTATCAGTTATGTTTTTTAGGGTTGTATGTTACGTGCAGTTTTGTTAAATTAATGTTTATCGCATATTTCAGTTTAATGAGTAACCGTGCTGGAGACACTGTACACCTTCTATATATGTTCATATTTAAAAGCTGCTTGTGACGGGCTTTCTCATCATCACCTGCATTTGGTGCTTATCAGTGTATATAAAACAGATTTCAGTACTTTAATAAGTTGGTATATTAACATCATATCAGTTAATGAAATTACGGTATCTAACTGTAAATTTTACTCAAAAACCTAAAAATGTTATTATACTTTTTTAAGGTTGAATTCTATCAACCACAACTGCCAGTTTTTTACCGTGAATTTTACAGATTTTTATTTACAGTGCAGGTGAGTTACCTAGCAAGTTTACTATGTTAGATAAACTATATACAGAGGAGATTACATCACGTAAACATTAGGGTTGGATCTATAGACTGAGCTGGCATCGCGATCCTCCGTCCCGCCGAAGCAGCAGCAACCAGCTCGCGAAAAACACACTTAATCTATGGTAGCAAGTCTATGCCATTAATAAGCGAGCGCACCACTGATGCTGGTGAGCGCGGTAAATCATATCCGCGAGAAGAAAACGGATGTGCATGTGCAGAAAAGGGGCCCGCGAGCTCATTTCAAACCCTCGCGCACACTTGATAGCCTATGTCATCCGCGCACAATTGGAGCATTCGTGCGCGTGATCATTCCTGCGCATAATCCTTTCTCACCTGCTTGCGTGAACACTGTTTTTGTCAGTCGTGGGGCGGGGCTTGGTGTTTTAGTTACAACTAATCATCCCCCGCCAACCGCCATCTATGACGACGATGTCATCGTCCATCGCAATGTTTCACATTAGACATCGTACGATGCCAAATTGGTCGACATCGCCCAACCGTAGTAAACATAGTATCATGCACTTAGTAAGATTTATGAATAAATAATTTGTCACTGTAATTTCAGTTAAAAGTTGTTTTACTGCCACTAGTGGTCATTTAAACTGAAAACTGCAGTGAATTGTATGTATAAAAATGTTTTATTTAAAACATTTATGCAGAGTCACGTTTTCCCAATGAGCATATGTTTCAAATTCCAAACTGTATGTGTGTTGGAGCGAAACAGTCCTGAGGAGTTAAACCCTTTGACCGTGTATCGCCTTTGATATTTAGTGTTATTGAATTAGGACAGTAAATTTGTTTACAGAGGGCACTAATATTTAATTGCTTGTCTCTTAAAACTAATTAGGCTCCTTGTTGATACGTATTGATTGTAATTGTTTAATGATGCAGAAGGAGTTTATTTATACTGTAAAAATGGCAGGACATTAACATTAAATTCCAGGAAAAAAGCCTCAGACGGATGCTCTGATGAGCAAAGTGGGTTGCATGGGACGGACATGCATTTGCCCATTTTCCGATCAACCCATATCCACCTCCTCACCCCCTTCTCTCTCTCTTTTTCTCTCTCTCTCTACGTCAGGTCTTCAGCCTTGAGCTTCAATAATCAATGCAGTAATTAAGAAAGAGGCAGAGAGAGAGACGAGGCCTTTACTCGGCTGGAGTCAGCACTCTACCTCTCTTTCCCATAATCCTCCAACCACCACGCCAAAATGCTTCCATCCTTATTTTCCCAATTCCTTCCCAATTTATTTTTATTTCATTCACTGCTTTGTTAAAAACCCATCTTTATCAGGCTTCCTGCAGTTTTTAGTGACAGGGCAGTGACATCCACATGCATTCAAGCGCAAAACCTCCCGTTCTTATGTGTTTTAAATGCATGCAATTGTGTGGAAAGCCAATATACCTGTAAGACATCATGACTCGATAATTACAATCGATTCAGTCTGTGCTTCTGCACTCCTTGGATGGTGGTTTGAGGTTGAAAGCAGTCTCCCTCTGCTGGTTATCGCCAGAAACCGCAAGCGAGAGGTCTTGCGTCACAGGGAAACACTGTCAGAAGGAGATCTGGTGGAATGTCTTATGAACAAACTGAAACATAAATGCACACACAAAGCAAGAGGGATGCACATAACCGAATCTATAGAGTATTTCTATCCTGCCAAGCATAAGAATTTCCTCTCTGTAGGTGCGTTGTGTGTCCTTGCGTGGGCATTTATTTGTCTACTGTATGTGTTTTTTCATTCGCTTTGTGCATTGGGATGAGAGCGTGATATTAGACCGAAACTATACATGCATCCCAGTAGGTGAACTGCTGTATCTTGCTGCATTGGGAGTGGAACGCCTGCATTAAAGGCTTTTTCGCAACAGTATGGAGAACACTGCAGCAAAACTCCTTTACACTGGAGCTCCGCAATACACCACACTAGATGATGATGTCACTCATGCCTTTGCAAACACTGTTAACCTGCTTACACTGACAAAACGCCTTCGCTGACCAATCACTGGTCACCTCTTCTCTGTCCTCTTGCTATATTTTAGAAATAATTACAACAAAAATGAGATCATAAAATGACAAATGACACTTATTTTTAATATAGAATTATAGTGTATGTAATTTTATGCATCCTGGAATATTTACTTAAATAATACAATGTGGGTATTCATATTTACACTCTTTTTTTTAATCATTTGTTTAGGTTGTTCATGTGCAATGCATCACACATCATTGATTTATACGCTTGAGCAGCACAAGTGAATGCATCTACTGTAAGATAGGAAATAACACTGTATCATCTCTCCCTAATAAACTATTATTACATACCAATCCAATATTTTGGGTTACACCTCACTTCCAACCCAAGTCTGCTGTTGCTGTGTTGTATAAAATGTAATCAATTTTGAAATCACACACTCAGTAATAACTTATGCTCACCAACAGTGCATCCATTTGATCAAAAAAAGACAAACAAACAAACACTTATATGTTTTGATCACAAAAAATTATACTTGCTGAATATATATCTGTGTGTGTGTGTGTATATATATATATTCCTTTCAAATCCACTGATCTAACTGACTTTAATTTAATAATGAATTGATCTACCGCAATCATTTTTAAACAGTATTGTGTCATGCTATGTACATCTCAATTAATCCATTTAAAAAATAATAAAACAATGTTCATAATGGAGAAACAACTTCTGATGTTACTTCCTTTATTTTGATTTGACCCACTAGAAATCTGTATCTGTACTGTCCTGTATGAGGTTAAACTGAATATTAGAGACCTGAGACCTCAGCAGATTTGAATCTCTCTATAGCAGGCCTACTTACAAAGAACCAGAGGAGGACTGAAAATAGAAATTGGACCACAGCAGACAGAGGAATAAGAGGAGGAAAGGAACTTTAGAGTGATTAAACAGGCTGTGAAGAGAGGGAGGAAAGGGACAGATGATGGTTTAGAGAAGAGAGCTGAGGTGCTGGATTATTGGTCAGATGGCCCTGTTTTAATATGAGGAAAATTTCTCACTATAATGGACATCTAGAGGACTTCATAGGAATTCAATGAGAAAGACATCAGTCCCTGGTCAACAGTGCCAAGAGCCGATTCTTTTGGCTGGCATTGAGCTTGGTTTGACTGAAGGACAATGGGAGAATGTGTTCAGAATGATAAAGGTGGTGATGGCAGCTTAAGAACTGGTCACTGGAATCTCAAAATGATTGCATTATGGAGATGGCACTGAAATCAAAATGCAGACAATCAAAAAAAAAAAACAATGTTGCCAGCATTCTGTACAAAACTCCTGGTACTTTGTAATGCAAGCCTGTTAGCAGCATACATCTATTTTTGGCTGTATCGTTTTGTTTAGTTTTTTTTTTCTCCCAGAAGCAGTTAAATGTCATTGAGCTTTAATGTGGTCAAAGGATGACATGAAGATGAACATTCTTCTGGGGTGTTTGAGACTCAGGAAGCCGTATTTAACTTTTCACTTTGGTGGGAGCAAGATGGCGATGTACCTTGAAAATACTTCTGCATTTTATCAAACTTCTAAAGTTGCTGTGAACTATTTAGTTTAGTTTAGATCTATATATATATATTGATCTATAAATTTTAAGTTTGTAAAATCAATTACACATTTTGTGGTTTGGGGTGTTTAAGGGTTAGAGGAAAGGTTCATATACTTCACAGATAATGTCCTGGCATGTTCTTCTGTTTTCCTATATTTTGGACAACTATTCTAAGAAGTATTTTATGAATTCATGAGTATCTTAAACCGCTTTGACACAAAGAGTGTATAAAATGTATAAAGAAGTCAAATGGAATTCCTCCGTTGCACACAGAGATTGGCTGCATGGAGACGGCAGCATTACTTGTGACATCACATCCTATTTTTAGTTTGTTAGATGTCTTTGGTTGTGCCAGAGTTCATATGGCAGCATTTACACTTCTTTAAAATGATTCAAACTGCTGATTCAAAGTTTGTTTTAATCAAACCAAATACCAAGTATAAGCACATATATATGCCTGCACTCCAAAAATCTCAGGTCACATCTACAAAATTAAAGGGTTCGATTCCAGGTGAGAGAGATGAAGTGTGTGTAGCCTATATATTTTTCTGCATATATAGAGATATCGCAACGCTCCAGGTAAAGTGTGCTGTCCACCTCGAAAGAGAGGCCTGTGACTGCAGAGAGACTAAACTGCAGAGCAGCAATTTTTTTTTACCCTTGGATTGCCCTAATTATACAGTGCATTGATTTTACAATGCATCCATGGATTGATTAGCAATGCCTCTCACTTGGTGCACCCCTCCACCTTCTACAGGAAGTTCTGTGCATGCTGGCACTTTCTGATCTCCTGCGATCTCTCCCAGGGGTGAGAAGACTGCGCTTGCTTTAAACTGGCCTCCCCTCTGTCGTTCCCTCTCAGCTCCGGATCCCTAAGACTGTCCTCTTGGCGGTGGCAAATGAGGTAGAGAGAGCAAGTGATAATGAAAAGGAGAGCAAAATTGCTCTTTATCAAACTCCGGTCCTTTATAAAAAAAAGAAAGGAGAGCGGCAGACGAGTGCAGGGAGATCAATTGCTCTGGGTGGGGAAACAGGAGGCAAACAAGATGAAGAATGCATTTAAAAATCAATTACACAGTAAATATGACACAAGTCAGCCATGACGGCCTCAGGGGACGATGGGAAAATAAGGTTCTTGCCTGTACTCTGGTAAATTCATTCTCAATGAATAAATTATTCTTTTGATGTGGAGGGCATTAAAAAGAAAATACGCATGGTGCCTGTGTTAACACAATGTTATTCCCTGATGACATTGTGTGTTATTAATTTCTTCTATACATTTAGATATTACCCGAGAGGGTCATGTATTCATAGAGAAAGGTCCAAGCCCTTCTTATACCTATAAGCCTACATCAGCTCTTTTATTACCATTCTTAATCATTTTATTTGGCCTAGACCTATTTATTAATTTAGTTTCAATTTTTTTTCCATATTTAAAACATTTGTTTAAAAATATATAAACACTTTGGAATTAGGATTTTAATTAAGGCATTTTTGGCTTCATAAAATACTCAAACACGTTAAAAACCTACTTGCTTACATAAATCCACACATATTTTAGGCTTTATCTAATATAAATATTGTTCGACCTTTATTATAATTAACATTTTTTTGTACTAGTAGTTGAATCGCAGTTTTTGAGGAAGGCTCACCAATCATATTTAGCACGTGTAATCACGACGTAAACTTAACGAATAGGTTTGGCCTCTTGGATATCTTTCTAAAATGCTGTTTCACCAGCAACAGCTTTGGGCTATCCAGTATTTTAAGCATTTATTTAGAGAGGAACCGCACACAAGGTAATGAAGGGCATCGATCCAGGTTGCTTTATTAACGGGTCGAGCTTCTGAAGCGCTAATAGGACGCCACTTATTCTGTGGAGGTTTAATTAGCCTCGCGCGGAAAATGTGCTTACTGCGCATGCTGCCACTCGGCCGTCACCTCGCACCCCGCACACGCGCTCATTTCACGGGCCGCTGGGACCGAGATCAAGACAGCGAGGCCCTACTTCATTCAACTATAGCATTCATTAAATAGACGGTGAGTTTGTCCCCATTTGTCGGCTATAACCCGTCCCTCACTGTCACTTTAGATGCTGATGATTCTTTGGCCAAATCGTGAACTATCGCGAGAAGACGCTGATGTCTGCAGCGATGATCTGTCGAAAGTAGCTGCCATTGCGGAATTACTTTGTGATGCTTTTATTTATCTACATGAGTTTATTTAAATTGTTAGGCTTGGTATTAAGTATACATTAGAGGTTTTCTCCAGAACTAATGCTAATGTAGGCCTAACTGTGATTGCTCGTTATAGTGCACTGATTGACTACCATATAATAATAGTGAATAGTAAACCATTTCCTTCACAGAGACAAGATTTTTCAGTATTGACCTGCTGTGAGCTCTGAGGTTGTTGAGTTATGTTTCTGTAATTTCAGTGTAATTTCAGCCTCATATGTGTGTGTGTGTGTGTGTGTACACATTCATAGGGGAAAACTAGACAAATTA
>JAUMHP010000080.1:6236617-6252706 GCA_032361065.1 Enteromius trimaculatus
ACACTTTATTAATACCATATTGGTTAATATTAGAGATAATATTACAATATGTATATTATGATATGGATTAGAGGTATTATATATATATATATATATATATATATATATATATATATATGTATATATATTAATGCAATTTACCACTTACTTAAAATTAATCTTTAAACATTTTGTTATATAAAGTATTATTAGAAATCAATTGTAATGACTAATTTTATAGTTAAAATGAATTTTTATGTGTTAATACATAATATAATGTGTAATCATTGTAGCTATTTTTATCTCAGAATGAAAGTCATTTTTATATGAAACATTTTTATACTGCATTTTATAATGTTAAGATTGATCCTTTAGTGTTTTATTTTAATATTTAAGTATTTTATTTAGTTTTTATTTATCATTTGTTTAGACAAAATATGAATAAAAAATGTAAAAATTAATTTAATGTCATACAACCCAAAACTTATTGCCACTAATCATTTTACTAAAATAGTTAACTATTTAACTATTTTAGTAGCATAGAATGAATTTTAAAATGTGTTTATTTCAAAAACATTCAATGAAATTTAATAAAATAAAACATATTTTGCTGAGGCAGCATTACTCATTTTAATTAAGTTTAACATAATGCACTAAAATAATTCACACTAAATAAAATGTATAAAATTAAAATATAAATTAAAATTCGTGAAATTAATTCAAATAAATAAACATATACACACACACATTTATTTGTTTCTCCATTTCTCTTTTAATAACAGGGAAAAATTGCATCTTGTACAATCACAGTCACAACATTTGGACATTCACATGAAGTATGTGGTGTATGGTGCATTACTTGATATTAACTTCTTATATTTGCTTTCACGTATGTGCAATATGTAACCTACAAAACACTAGACTCCCTTTGTTTACATTCCTTAAGCTGCCCGCAGCCATAGACCACAATCTTGTCTGGTACAGTAGTGAATGGTTGATGAATTATGGTGGGATTCATGGAGTATCACGAGAGGTTAGTCGTATTGTAGAGAGGTTGCGTATTCATAATCATATCTATTCACCACTACATCCGGTATACACAGGCTTATCTCCTTCAAGAGATTCTGGCTGATTGCATTTAGAAAAAGAAGAAAGAGTAAAATAAGAGTGTGGCTTTTGTGCAGACTAGGACTATGTTAAATGTGTATGACTGAATGAGTAAATGTCATGTTTGACTCACGCACACACAGCAGAGTCAGAGACTGCAAATACTCAAAATACTGCATATGTACTCAAACACACACAGTTAAAAGTGAGATTGTTTTTGCTGGGATATGGCCGTATGTTCATGTGACCTGTGCCACGTCTCTGACTAACGCAGTCACTAGTGCCATCACCCCGCGCTGACCTCGATTCTGGGCCACATTCACAGCCCTCTAGCTGCTTCAGTCTGTGTGCTATTCGGTTACACATTTCTAGTTGTTTAGAAAGGGAGAGGAACTTCCTCTATACATAGACTACACATAGTACTGCATTACTTAATCCTATTGAGCCACTGAATGAAGCTGCCTTGATGTTGTCCCAATACACCAACACATAAACCGCCCATTAACACTTGAGCCCCCTTGATCTTAACTGAAAGGCGTTTAGTAGGGGACATATAGGTGTTGTGTTGATTTTGTGTTTCCTGATGAGTAGTTTTTAGTGGAATGAGTAAGAGAGCTTGGAAAGATTGCAGACATTTTCTCTTGTCTTACGCTTTGCTTCGGTTGCATTAATATTTCATATTTGTGAGCTGTTCATAAAAAGAAGAGTATTTGGTTTTACGAAGCTGCTTTCTCTCTTGATAAAATACACCGATTTTATATTATTTCTGATCAGTTTGAAACGTGTAGTCTGACCACCTCCATGTATTTTGCAGTTTAAAGTAGGATCTAAGAGTCTTAAAAAAAAGAAGAAATGTCTATCTCTAAAGTAAATTTGCATGCAAAAAGTCTCTTATGCTCACTAAGGATGCATTCATTTTATTAAAATACAGTACACATAGTAATATTATAAAATGCTATACTTTATTATATGAATTATTATTATTAACAATTTTCTCATTTTATATAATTTTTTTTTTTTTCTCTGAGATGGCAAAGCTACATTTTTCAGCAACCATTGCACCTGTCTTAAGTGTCACATGATTCTTCAGACATAATTGTAAAAAATAATGTAAAATATGATGCTTGAACAATAATAATTAAAACTGTATTATTTTCAATGGTAGTTAATATTATCAGGGCTAAATCTGCATATTATCTTTGTGGAAATCATGATTTTTTTCTTCCCAGGACTGTTTAATGCAAGTTTAAAATGAATTAATTTAAATTAAATAGTTTTCTAACATTATACATGTCTTTGCTGTAACTTTGGAGTTAATATCAATGGCCTTCCTGAGATAAAGTATTACTTTTATTCCTTTATTTATTCGTAAACAAATAATTTAATAAATGTGAACGTTTTTAGACTAGCGGTGCAGCAATAATGGTCCCAATTAAAAAAAAAATGTTAAAATTAAATTGATTAAAATACACATAAATACAATTATTATTTAATATTTATTTCATAACATTTTATTTTTTAATTAACTATTATTATTATGATTATTATACATTTTATTTAAAACAATAACATTGATTTAGCATTTAATTAGAAAAGCATAACCAATATACAGTTTGGACAGCACTGAATATCCTTGGTTTATATGGTTCCCAATAACCAGGGGGAGGTGTTATTTTCAACACATTAATGAGAGGGCGATAATCCTGTATAGTCTCTGTGTGTGTGATTATATTCACATTCTACTGCCTGCTTGTGTATTGGGCTTTTTATTGACAATCAACTCATCAATCTCTTCAAGAACACACAAATGTTCATATGTCAAGTTAATGTTGTGTATTTGTTTGTGTATGTATTCGATACAGGTGATTACTCAAAAGTGTATATGTTGGATGCTCTTTCTCCATATACAGCCGAGCTGATTTAGATTTGTGAGTGTGCACACTGGTAGTCCCAGTTGAATCCCATGCTGTGCCCCAGCGCTGCAGCAGAGATAGGGAGGGAGGGTGTGAACTGAGACGCACAGATAGAGGCCTGGCAGACAGGCAGACAGGAGCCAGTCTCTCTGCTCTCACAGATTAGCCTGACTCCAGCTCTACATTCCCCGGACCAAACCAAACACACACACACACAGGCTGTGATACTACACTGCATTCACTTACATTGTTTAATAAACAAAAAAAAATCTCAATCAGAACATTCAATTTGATCGTGGTGGTTTGGTCTAATCACATTGAGTGATTTAAACGTCATGTCATATTTTCGTAGTGTAAAGCACACTAACACAACAGAAAAAAACTATAAAGAAGCATCAAGCTGAAATCAGTATGATCTTATAATCTCAAAGTCATGACATTATTCCCAAACCTCATAATCACATTATCGAAGTCAAAGTCATAACAGTCACACACTACATCATAAACTTTGATTAGTGGCTGCAGTGTCTTTAGTTATGAGCCGAACTATCCGCAAAAACCACAACAGACGGACCATAGTTTTATTTTGATCAAGGACAATATTTCATTTAATCTTTTTATTCTTTGATAAATAAATATGATTTACAGAAAAATCGAAAACAAAAAAGCAACACGCACGTCATACAGATTTGATTAAACGTCAACACAAATGTCAAGAAAAAAAAGAGAAGATAAGACTGAAATAATATACAGAATAATCTGGTTTAATATAATGCTTTAGTTTTTCAGTATTTAAAAAAATATACATTTTAAAGACATATATAATTTTTTTATTATAAATGTATGAATATAAATAAACTGATATATGAAGCAGGAAAAAGAATTACATAAACAGTAATAAAAACAAAACAGGAAATAATTAGATCTAAACAAGCAATTAATGTGAGATACAGAAACAACAACAAAAATATAATTCCTGTCATAAAACTTTTGAAAAGAAAATAATTATACAGGTTTGAAACAAATTAGGCTACAGAATAATATTATTTAATATAATGCTTTAGTTTTTCAGTAGGCCTATTTTAAAAAATGTATATTTAAAAAAAACAAAAACATTATTATTATTTTTTTCAATAAATAAGGAATTCATGTAAAAAGGTTGTCATACAAATTTTCAAAAATAAAGCAAAGATACCAATTAAGCTAGCCTATACAAAATATATAAAGCTTTAGTTTGTAAATAATTACTTTTTTAAGTTATTTGTATTTAATTTTCAAAAACTAATGGATATAAAATATGTAACCAATACACAAATAGGATTTGTAGAATTAGCGTTTTATTTAAGTTGATATTTAATTATATATATTAAAGCTATTTAAAAATATGCAGGGCATGGATGGAAATTGCAGAAGGGGAAATAAATTCCTCTGCAAACACAGACCAGTGGAGGTGAAATTAGTCGAGAAGTACCATATATAGACAGTAAATACTTCTAAGCATTCTTGAGTTATCTCAGTCTGCTTCTAAACTTGAAGACTCAAATTCCGTTTACCATGAAGGAATGCGCGCTTTACACCAACGACAGCTTCAAAGTACACTGTCAAAAATTCAAGACACCAAACCTCAAACCTCCGTTTAATTGCTGCCTTACATCTTTAAATAAAGCCCTTCAGTGATGCACTTTTTAATTTAGTTATTGGCGAGGAAATAAACTTTAAATTATGATTCCATACCGTGCAAAACGTTTTAACTATTACAATATATCCTATAGAATATTAGATATATTAGATATATAATTATTTAACGTAGACTAATATAATATAGAGAATGCTATTGCTTATCGAGAACTACCGTCCCGTATAGACGTGTGGCTCGTCCAATAACAAGGTAAGATGAGTACATCAAGAGTATTGGGGAAGAGGCAGCTAAGGGTGTCTCTTTTGCGCAGTCGTTAAGACGCATTGAGCATTATTAATCTCCTGCTGATCCCTTCATGATTTGGAAAAGGTTCATCCTGAGTGTTTCAGCGGCTACTAAACGCTGGGGGTTAAGGCTGAGGTTTAATGCCTGTCTCTCAGGAGGGGACGGCTGATACCGCGCGCTTATGAATGAGGTGACTCGTGAGGCCCTCTCCGCGCGAGCCTCATTAGCTGTCCATCAAACTGCTCCCCCCGGTCAGCCTCTGGTTATGTAAATACTCCTTACCAAAATGGTGACTATAGTTGCCTATAAAATAATAGTGTTAATTCAGCAGGAAATGTAATGAAAACGGAATACCTTAATGTAATATTTTTATAACCATGGATAGCAAACCTATACAAGTTTTAGGGAACCACTTTTCAGGCAAATTTGATTTGATCTTGTTCTTTGACGTTGTAAGCAGACGTTTCCCCCTCTTTAATAAATGTATAACTGTTAAATTCTTTCGCTTAAATTGTAATCAGTATTGCCGGTTAATTTCGTGTTTTGTTTATCATTTTGTATTTCTTTATTCTCAGTACTGCTCGTATTATCCTGACCCAAGCATTTAAAAAAAAAAATATATTTTTTCAATAAATCAATTAATACAAAAAAAATATTAAAAAAATAACATCAGAGGATCAAAATGTAATCAGGCTACTTGTACGGTTTTTACATCATGATTTAAGAATCGTGTAGCAAATAGGTAATTATTTTATTATTTTAATTCTAAAAAGAAATGAAGATTTATTTTTATTCTTATTTATAATATATTTTTTATAATTTTTAATAATTTGTAATTATAATTTATAATGACCTAACTAACGACCATAGATAGCCTAGATAACGATGCTTTTGAGATACTTACCCCATGATCGGTGCCGGGAAAGGTATGAAATGCTAAATCAATTAGGCTAGTAGTCATTCGTCAATTAATAGAAGTAGTCTGTGGTGGTTTCATAACACAAGTTTCCCCTCCTTCGGTCCTCAAGTGTCTGACGTCATTCAGTATCACCTCTGCCAGTCTTACTTCATCTCAGAACACTATCAATCGAATTATTACATAAGCACAGTGCTATATAATCAGACGCTTGTTTATTTTGTTACGCGTTTCAATGAGTCCATATAATATAATACAACATAATTTAGCTCATTGTAAGATTCGTCGTTCGTTGTTAAATTGCAACGTTAATTGCAATTAACCAGCTGTGATTGCCTTTTTCTTTACATATATAAATATTTTAATGTATCAAGCCGTTCTTGGACAAGGCATGTTTATCTTTAAAAAACATAATAGACAACACTGTAGAGGTGTGTGTGTGTGTGCGTGCGCGCGCTTCTCTCAACAAAAACACACAAACTAAAACACTTTGCGCGTGACCATTCATGCAGAACAGAATTTATAGTTCTTGCTTCGGTTGTCTGTCAGTACGGCTGGCAGAGGGTGTCTTTAAAAAAACAGTTTAGGATAATCGAATGAATGACAGGTAATACATTTCTAGATATCCAAATTATTATTAAAACAAAAATAGTGTAGCCTAAAATACTGTAATATTATGAACGCTACCACATCATTAACCATCATTATTATTTACTTGCTTTTATTTACAGTTTGTGTTGATGTGACGTACCCGTGACCAAATGTAATTATAAGCCTATTTACTGACAAAACGCAACCGCTTCAGCTGAAAATATTGTGGTGATTTACTTTCAGGCAGGCCTAAAGACGGCTTTGATTAAATGAAAGGCCTGAGTGGTAAAGGAGGATCAATTTAACCCGTGTAGGTTCTCCGGTGATCAAACAGTGCAGACAGGGTGTTGGGTGTGTGCTCAATTGTCCTCTCCACGCGTTTGAGCAATGAGTTCACGGCTCGCAACATCACTTATTAATCTCATTATCAGCGGCCTGTTGAGGAGACGGATTGGCGACCACCTTTCTGAACTTTAGGAGAAATTTACAACACTCGGTTATTTGAATTTATCACTAAATAGGCCTAACTAAAAGGTTAAATCCCTGTTTGATATTTTGAGCCATTAGCTTTGCGCTTTTTCGTTAAACAACCCCTTTAAAATGAATTTAAAGCATGCGTTAGGAATTGTGTGTCATCATTTATCATTGCTTTAATCAATGCGCTTTTATTTGAGAATTTATTATCAAACCTTATCTTTCCATCGGCACGTGCGATTAATGCATTTATTCACACACATATTTAAAACTCTATTTTTATCCGAAAAAGGGGAGGGGTGATAACTCAAACAATACCGCTAAGATAACAATATTTCCAACTGAGTATAATGAGTGTGATTATTGTTGTATCATCATACTAAGCTGTCGCTCGTATCTCTTATCTCTCTGCAGCTTTTATAGAGAACACATCCAGATTTATCGGGCCATAAAATTGAGCTTTACGTTCTCGCGCAGACAGCGAGGTTATTTTACTGCAACATTTTTATTTTTACAAGAAAGTACAAACAAAATCCCAAGCCATTACAGTAAAAGATAATGTGCACAGTAGCGAGGGAAACTTGTATTACTCCAGTGCTTATATATTATTACCTATTTAGACTTATTTAAATAAAGTAGCTAAATTATAACAAGTAAAAGCATGTGTGATATTTCTATTTTGCATAGGCTACAATTTTTCACCTGCTTTTGATGTTTTTTAAATGTGAACTTTCATCGACTTAAAAACACAATCGTTTAAAATACAGTGGACTCAGCAAATATAGATCTTACAGGTAGGAGCACACCCCTCCTCCGCCACACATCTAGTTTATCCCTCGGTCTTCTCCTCCTCCGTGGGTCCTACCTTTGGAGCGCGTCACGTGGTTCTGCTCTTACAAATAACTCGCAGTAAAGTAGAGAGCAAATCAGAGGACAGTTATATTGGGCATTATCTGCAGCAGCAGCAGTTATCTCCAGATACAGACAAGGCACGGGGACACGTCCAAACGCGGAGAGGACAGCTACAAGTTTTTCTTTTGTCGCAGACGCGTTGAAATTTGAGTTCTGGGCTAAAATCAAGAAGAAAGAAGAGACTGGAACGTCCACGGCGATATTCAATCAAGTCACTTGGAAAAGAGGGTTCCTGACTTTATCGCTTGCCGTCCTTATCTGGTGAGATAATGCAGCGAGAGCTCTTGGATGAAATTATATAAACCCTTTCCGTACAGCTATCAACGTTTTTATGTAATCTGCGTTTTCAGTGATAAAATATAGATGTTAGAGAGATTACAGTGCGGATTGATTCGATCCCAGCAGATGATTTAATGGTTAAAAGTTTTCCCAGGATATCTGAGACTGCTGCTGATAATTATTTATATCCCTATGTAAAGATATGGACAGTAATTAATGTCATTTATTCTATTGAATACAAATTGTACGATACAGATAACCGAAAAATCAAGATGATTAGAACGGTTTGTCCATCTTGACTATATTTTTTCTAAAGTTTATGATTGTTTATACATTTCGTGTTACATTACATTGGAATAGCTTATTAGTCAACAAATTATGTTTATCATTCAATTTAATTGTATTACATTTTTATGCATGAATATTTCTACGAAAATAATTGAATTTGTTAATTTTGGTTTGTCATTAGGAGTGAATTCCTCTTTTTTTTGAGGCTGCTGCTCACCAAACCGTTGGATTGGAGGTTTTGGACTTTATCGAGGCTTTTACTGCAATTGGGGCTAATTTTCAGACTTTTAAAACTTGAAAGGATAGCTTAGTCATTTGGATACATAATGTATTCGAGTCTGGCGTTATCTTCCAACCCGTCCCACTACGCACACGATTCCGGGAACTACATCCATCCGTCTGCCAGCTCACCTGTGTATGTGCCCACCACCCGTGTGCCTGCCATGCTCCAGACCCTGCCCTACCTACAGACGTGCGAGTCCTCGCATCAAGCCCACGGGCTCGGCAGTCACCACGCCTGGCCACAGACTGGCACGGAGAATTCCTCGTTCAACCCTGGCAGCCCTCATCCTCCTCCCGGTTTCTCTTATTCGCACAGCCCGCCGGTAAGCAGCAGCACCGGCAGGGACGCCGCGTATCAGAACCCGCTGGTGTTGGGTAACAGCGGCCGGGCAGATCAATATGGAAGTGCCCTGGTGCGCTCCGTCGGTGGCTCGTACTCCAGTCCGTACGCGGCCTACATGAGCCCAGAGATGGCAACCTCATGGACCCCAGGGCCCTTTGATGGCGGCATGATCGGTCTTCAGGGACGCCAGGGAACTCTACCGGGAAGGAGGTCCAGTTTAGGTAATGCTTTTTTTTTTACAATGGTTATTTTTTTGCCAAAATAACAAAACCTTTGCGTCTGCATCATTTTGGCGCGTTTCTAAAATAATGTCGCTTAGGATTCTGTAGGCTTGAGTAACCTTTTGCGCAAATGTCCTATTTGAAAGTCGATTATTACATTTGCGTCGTAATTTGGCAATAGTTTAAAATCCATCTTTCTAGTCGGCAGGCAAAAATGGTTGGAATGGAGGGGGTTTCGTTTGATGCTGTGATCTCGCAATTTATAGCAGTGGTGTTGAGGGTTATTAATTGCTGTCTTGGTGTTTATGTTAGACTATGGTTGTTAGAAGGCACTAGAATACCAGCTTGGCTGGGGTACACACATTACAAAACCTTATCATAACATAACTTGATCTTATTCCACTAATACACATCTTTTAACGGGCAAACCAATCACTTTAATTTAAATGTTAATTTAATTCCCTGCTATTGTCTGTCCACTTGTGGATTGATGAAAGGGTCCCGTGCACACCTCATAATTGTGTGAACTATCCAAGCTACTGTCACCTTGATCAAACTTTTCTAAACAAACCATTACGGTCAGATACACATTTAGCGGCCGTTCCCTTTGAAGCTCAGTGCTTTAGGCGGACACATTTTGTTTGATAGTCCATAAAACGTCACATTTCTTTCTTGGACCGAGCTAGGGCGATTTATTCGGGCTTACATAAGGCTCGGGCATTTGATGTCGAGCAGTTGCATATTTTGTTGTTTTGCTACGAAAATTGTTTTACAAACCTGAGTAAAGCTGCTTTGTAGATTACAGCAGTCCATCAGAAAAAAGATCAAATAGGCCCAGCCTGGACATTTAATGAAATAAAATGACGACACATAACTTTACAAAGATTATTAATACTCTCGTTTTATTTGAAATAAATTGTTGGAGAGCGTCACGTGTCATTATCTTGATTGATCGGTGACCCCTGGATCTTTAACACTGATAAGAGCCCCATTGACATTCCGCTCGCCTGAGGCCCTCGTGCCTCGTCAGCCGCCCTAATAGACACTCCAGTGACCCTGGATATTCTCTTATTAATCCATTCTTCATTCCGTCTAGAGTTTTGTCACATTCCATACCTCTCAGAAAACACCAGACCTCACCTATGGGTCTATTTAAATTATTCCGAAGTGTGGGGTTTGTGCAGGGCTTTAAAAAAAAAAAGTTTTTTTTATATGCCCACATTGGGCTTTTTCTTAACACATAAATAAAGTGTATTTATTTATTAATTTCATTTATTTATTTTAGCAAATATGAAGATATTGGATAGGCCTATTTGAATATTCTCCCGCTTACGCGCAAACATTTTAGAACGCCCCCTTTATGAAAATCCAATGGACCCTGTTATTTTGAAAGCTATGCCATAATTTGGACATATTTTAAAATGTTTAAATTTAGTCTAAAATTGGGCAACACGCAAAGAACTATTTGTGTGATAGAACGTTTTAAAACTTAACTTTATTTGTTAAGTCACCGCTTTAAAGCGCATATTTAAAAAAAAAAAAACACTCAGCGTCTAATGACTTGTGTGTGTGTGTGTCTGTGTGTGTTTGTGGAGAAATAAAACAGGTTGAAACATTAGAACAGTTCCACCTTAAAATCATCCCATTACACCGATCGTTCCTTTCATTTGAACTTTAACGATTATTTCGTTCCGCGTTGTGTTTTATGATTTTAACGAACATTGTCCTCTCATAAATCACATTAAACCTAGAAGAAAACCTTGGGAAATTAATTAAAAGCTAACTGTGTCTCTTTTCAGACATGCTGGAAGAGCTGCCAGGTGAAGGGCGTGAGTGTGTGAACTGCGGCTCCATCTCAACCCCGCTGTGGAGGAGAGACGGGACCGGACATTACCTGTGCAACGCGTGCGGCCTCTACCACAAGATGAACGGCATCAATCGACCCCTAATCAAACCACAGAAACGCCTGGTAAATTTCTTAATAATTGTCATTTACTTGTTTTTTAGGTTTACAGTGCAACATTGTAAAAAGTGAGCAAGTGCAGGTGTCAGGCCTACTTTAAACAGTTATTTCTACCTACATTGTTGACCCTTTTAAAAATACTTTATTTGGTGTGACTTAATATAAATATAAACTCAATTAAATAATGATGTGTTAAATCATATTAAGTTATATATTGTTTGAAATTAATTCAAGCAATTGTTTTAGATGTTAACATGACATGTTTTTCAAATTTCCAGACAAATAATTTGAAAGAAAAAGTAGGCCTATTCCTCATTGGCAAATACTCTAAATGAAATTATATCTATTAGACAAATGCAGACATCAAGCTTAGAAATGAAAAGGGTAAATATCCTGATTTCCCCAGTCAAGTAAACCTGGTTTTCTGGAAAGTACTTAGCTGATACTTTTATGAAGTAATTTTTTGGCTCATTTATACTCCGGGTTGATCTCAGGGTCATTACTGGGGAAGGCCACCGAAAGAGAGAAGTTGAGCAAAGCCTTCACTGCTGTCCTGTTTCCCAGGAGTCTCTCTTACTTTCTCTCTCTCTCTCTCTCTCTCTCACATTCTCTTTATTACACTCTCTCACACAATTCTCTCACTCGTCTCTACCTCTCTGTTTTCATTTTTGGATTCATGACCTTGTCCTTGGGTCGGTCTGTTTTTAGCCCAAGCAGCGCAAAACTCAAAACAACTCCAAACTTTACGCTGAATTTCTGCTGAGAAGCTCTGTAGAGGAATATCAGTGATGTACACCTTTAAATTCCTCATTTGAATTCATAAAATGACGCTATATAAAGGCCTGGTCACGGTCAATGTTCTCTGTTATTCATGACCATAGTTGCCTTCATTTAAAATAAATGTAAAAGCAACCTTTTCAATAACACATTTGCGATTCAGGATATTTTTTTATTTATGAAATATATTTGAATCGCCCCTTTTGTTTAAGGGCTATTTTTATTTCTTTCATTGCTTGTCTCATTTCCTCTCTTCTTTGCACTTCTGTCAAAGTCTGCTATATTTATCACCTCCCCTAAATTTCTTTATGTTTGTCTCCACAGCAAAGCACATCACGACGAGCGGGCCTGTGTTGCACGAACTGTCATACCAGTACAACCACGCTGTGGAGGAGAAACGCAGAGGGAGAGCCCGTCTGCAACGCCTGCGGACTGTACATGAAGCTTCACGGGGTGAGTGAATTCATTATTGTGCCACACAAGATTGATATTTCTAACTAGAGCTTGATTTGGGAGGTTGCATGCTGTATGTGTGTGCGCAAAGCAGTGGTCCACGTGATACAGAGGTCATAGGTGTGTTTTATCGGAAGAGAATGAGAACGAAGAAATAAAGGGGAGTCGCTTAAATAAGCTTTGTTCTGTGAACTAGTGTTCTATAAAAGAGGAAATACAATCGAATTACAACAAGACCAGTATTCTCACCCAGTTCAGCCGCAATTATAACCAAACCACCAACTCTTGATTGATTTAAAAAAATAATCTGTCATAGTTAAATCCTAATGCTGTTGCTCTGCTCTTGTTGTAGGTGCCAAGGCCGTTAGCAATGAAGAAAGAAAGCATTCAGACGAGAAAACGCAAACCAAAGATGCCCAAAACCAAAGCATCCTCAGGTAAGAGTTGAGAAAGGCATTTTAAAAGAGATGTTTTTAAAAAAAAACGGTTCATTTTTAGACGAAAGCAGACATGAGTGATTTGAATGGAAGTGTGGGAGTGAGTGAGTCAGAGAATGTGTGGAGAGAAATATGGGGTGAGCGAGAGGGAAAAGGGAGTGAAAGAGAGAGAGAGAGAGCCCTTTTCTCTGCATTCAGTCGACATGTGGTGTGTGTGCGGCACCAGGACAAACGCCAGCGAATGTTTGACGCCATTAATTGTCATTTGCAATAACCTATAAAATAACATGTCCAGTTTGCTGTTCCTTTATTGTGGCTGTCAGTCACATTTTGTTCTATTTGTCTTCAGGGTCAACAGTGTCTGGCGCTACGTCTCCCACCTCATTACCTTCATCAGAGAACGCCTCTACAATAAAGAGCGAACCCAATATCGCAGCTTCTCCGTATGCAGGCCAGACTGTTGTCTCAGTCACACAAGTATGTACTCATGTGATCGACTGAACTGTATTTTTTCTTTGCATATGTCAATGTAAGGCAAATATTCTAGATAATAGACTCCAAAACAAAATTCGCTTTTGAATTAGCCAACAAATGTCGTCATTTTTGGGTGAACTGTCCCTTTAAAAATAGCTTTGTCTACTGTAAAGCTCGATTTGGCATCTAACAATGTCTCTCTGTGCTCTTTATAAGGCATCGACGCAGTTGGACAGTACCAGTTCAGGACATGTGGACATCAAATATGAAGACTACACATACACCCCAACGTCGATCGCCCCACAGAATTCCTGGTGTGCGCTGTCCCAAGCGTGATGTGAGACCTACTACCTTTTTTAAACCCTTTCCAGTGCATTCTGGGAGAAAAGACTTTTAACAAGATCTACCTAATAGAACCTTTACACAAATGTAGGGAGACGGGGCTTAAGAATGCAAGAGACTGACTGTAATTTGTGCTACTTCGCCTCGTTGATTTATCGCGGCATATCTGTCGTGGCCAATTCTGCCACAATACGGCAGGCGACAAGCAGCGACTCTGCAACAGTTCTCAAGTTCCTTCAGCAATGATCGGGAGGACAAAAAACATGCTTTTTATGGCTTCTGAACATGTTTCATGGCTTAGATGTTAATGATTAACTTTTAAGATACATTATTTATGTTGAGATAAGAATGGTGGAGGCACACAAGTCTCTCCCATAATTCCCCTTATCCTTCAGGGAACGCGTCTTTATGGTCGTTATGACTTTAGATCGCATACTTTCCCTGGATGAGGCTTTTAAAAGTTTCATTGTTGTCTTTGCTGATTCCAGACACTTTTAATGCTGTATTGTATTCCTCCGATGATCCAAAGTGCAATGACCCTCGCTTTTCAGCAAATTTTGAAAAAGGGGCACATTTATATTAATTTTTTGTGAAATTTTGTGTTTCGTTTTGTCTGAATATGTTAACCTAAATTTATTTGCTGTATTTTGTTGATATATATTGGAATTATATCATTGTTTTATTGCATATAAAATTGCCAAACATCTTCTTTGTGTCCGGACTTGTTTGTCCTTGAATTTTTTCTACGCTCTAAAATTTTTAATTTTTGGGTTTCAAACAGTAATTAATAGGAAAGAAGTATCCAGATAAAAAAAAAAAAAAGCAATATTTTTTTAAAGACTGTTGATAGTCAAATAAGCCAAAGTGTGTTTTATAAGATCACTTTTTGACATCAATATCATTTTTTTTTTTATACGTATTTGTATGAACCACATCTTTGAATTTGCGACCTCGTAAAAATACTTTCTAATGAGAACAGGTTGAATATGAGTATTATTAAATATTTGTATTTTTTTGGGTTGCTTTATTTATATATATTTTCCAAAGGTGGTTGTTAAAAGCGTCCTGACTTTATAATGCCAAGACGTAGGCCATATATGAATTGTATACAAATGCTTTGATGTTTATGACCTCATATAGTTCTTTTGTGTAAAGCGGTATACTCATAGGTGTTGCTGAATGTTTGCGTGAATGACTCTCGGTGTCTGAGCGTACCTCTCTCTGAAGAGTGTTGGCGATCAAAGGTTGCGTTCCAGCTTGGCTTTATGGTGCTAAGGTTTTGGGTTGGGCTACAACATGTTGGCTGTACGTGGGCGCGTCAACATGTAGCCCACCCGCTTTACAGCCCCATGGCGACAGAGAGGCTCCGCCAGCCACCTTTATTGCTATTGGCCAAATAAGCTCACGTTATCTCTTGGTGCCTTAGTTTTTGTTGCCCAGGTGATGAGGTGCAGGGTCAAGAAACTGTTGCATCAGGTTCATAACCATAACCTTAACCTCAAAAGCAGTGCTTCATAAGCAATATTTTATTCACTGTTTTTTATATGCCCGTGACATCATCATCAACCATCGCACAAGTGACTGATATGAATAATTGTCTCTTCTAAAGTGAGGTATATGGAGCGCAGTGATTGGCTGTGAGCATGGATACAGCTGGCATGCTGTGTAAATTGTAAAACACTACAGAAAGAATATTTTCAATATTTGAAACTTATTTGGTTTTCGTTAAATAACCTTTATCAGATGACTGCTAACCAGGTCAACAAGACCCAAAGTACATTGTTTAAATGTGTCTATTCAAGTACCGATATTACAAATCACAAGCTTAAAATATTTCTATCAATAATAAGGAGATTTCCTGATTTTTAAATATTATTATTACATTTTCCATATAGTCTAGATTTAATTTCACATCTCCAAAAGTCGACTAGGAGGAATTTTCGAAAGCGCTTGATGTTAAGGCAGTTTTTTTTTTCATTTACTCAGTTTCTGTTCTTTGCTCCTTTCCATTATTCTTTAAGATGGATATCTCATTTTCCTCTCTTCAATATTTCATCTGTCTGTTGAGCGTTACTGAGGCCAAAGACAGAGCTTTCCCAGGGTCACCTTCCTTCATTCATTTTCTCTGTACTGCACACTCTATCCTGCGGTAAAAACAGGATATTGTAGAGCAGTTTTTGACCATGAAGGAAGTTATGGAAGGAGTGACAATTTATCCTACTGTGACAGTGGACTCAGCTCTCAGCTGAAGAATTTTTGCATTTTGACTATACATGTGTGTGTCAACAAAGTGGTGTATGACTATACATATTGGTGACTGTCTGTAACCACTAATCACCAGAATTCAGGGATGACTCCATGGATTCTTGGCTATATATATATATATATATATATATATATATATATATATAAGA
>JAUMHP010000080.1:6252806-6286034 GCA_032361065.1 Enteromius trimaculatus
TATATATATATATATATATATATATATATATATATATATAAGAATATCTATACAGTATTATTCATGTTATTATTTACTTTGATTATTATGTTATGTTTTAGTATTAATTTAATGAAAGAAGTTTCTTGTACTCACCAAGGCTGCATTTATTTGATTACAAACAGTAGAAACCGTAGCATTGTGAAATAGAATAGCAATTAAAAATATATATATATTTTAGTTTAACATTTTAATAATTTATGTCTGTACTGGCAAAGCTGAATTTTTAGCAACTGTACAGAAAACTTATACATAATTTATAAACAGGATTCTGATGAACAAAAAGCCTTTAACTGTAAAAGTACTGTAGTTTTGATTAATTTAATGTGTTTTAAAATATTTAATTATATTTAGAAATAATCCCAAACTTTTAAATTTGTGTACGTAAAATAGTGGAAAAGTTGTTGTATTGTTGGTTGCATATTGTATGGTTGTATTCAGATGATGATGATAATAATAATAATAATGTCTACAAAATGTAAAAAAAAAAAAAATATTGACAGATCATGCATTTAATTTTTTAAGCATAAATCAAGTCGTCATTTTTTTTATATGTTGAAAAGCGCATGAAATTTTTACATCTCAAATAAATGTTATCCATTTTAGAATTTATATTACACAAAGGTTTTTAGAGATACAAGAATTACACACACACAGTATTAGCTAAAATTAATTGCCTACAATGCTGTCAGTCTTAAAGGTCGACGTTATAAGAGGCAGTTAAATTATATTCTTAGAATAATCTGAAACCACTCTGTGAATCATTTCACAACCATAATTACCACCACTAAGAACAGAGTTTCAATCTAGAAATGTTTGGTGAAAAAAAAATCACCATTGAACAAGACATTAGTCCTTCATTTTGTTCACCTATTCAAGTGTACGCTTGTGTATTTTTCGGGCTAGCTTGTATTGAGGATTTCCTGAAGATGAGCAGTCAGGTATCAGAGCTGCCACAGCTACCAGAACCAAAAAGCACTAAAACTGTAATGTGTTCTTATATAACCCCATTATACTGCCTCAGCCAGAGAACAAGCCAAGTGTGGGGGAGAAAGAGAGACAGCGGCTGGAAAAAAGGGGAGAGAATCGACAATAATGCAGCAAAAATAATGAGTCTTTCTTCAAAGTATAGCATCCAGCTTACGTCTTCAGAAATGCTGAAGAGGGAGTTTTCTTAGACTTTATGTCTTTTATAGACTACTATATGAAAAAGAAGGATCAAGCGGTGGTGTTCTCAATCCTCACCTTTTAGTTGCGTCAACATTTCTGCCAGTCTGCAGTTTTTAAAAAAACATGAAGGCCACCAGGTTTCAGAACACACTATCAGTAAAATGACCTCAGAGGTGCCCTGTGTACTTTAAGCTATAGCGTTTGTGAACTGTTAAGTCTCCCAAGATTGTCTTTCTTTCCTTCTCTCTCTTGCAGTCTCTCTTTCTTCACAGCATTACACCAGTTGACTGCCTTATTGGCCCCCTGCAACTAAAAAAAGCACCCCCACATTCCCTTAGACACACACTGTCACTTGCACTAGTGTGTTTGTGTTAGTAGCTCTTGGGGGTTCACCACAGGACTCCTATTATATTGTAATTGAGGATTCTGTTCTTGAATATGACCCCCACCTTTCACATTCTGGAAGAATACATAGTAACTGGGACAAATGGTGCATATCAGAGAGATCAAATTAACCTATTCGTCATGGGGCAAAAATATATATAGAAAAAACATATTTTTTATTTTTGTTTAAACAGTGGGAACCGATACAGTCATGCATGTTGTGACTAATTAATACCCGTAAGTCATAGTTTTTGTCCAAACAATAAAAGTCAACAGGTTTGTAATGACATAAGTTAATAACAACACATTTTAATATTTGGGTGAACTGTTCCTTTAACAATGCGGTTAAAAAATGTCCAGTCCCTTTGGATGTGTCATAAATGACAGGGTGATTAAAGGAGAGTCCCTCTTCCCTCATGCATTAACGAAAACAAAAACAAGAGGGTGACCCCGCCTATCCAAAGGTCAAGGTGTGCTCAGGCCAAAGGTTGCGTTGCAACTAAAGGCCCATAAAAAAAAAGTGCATCTATGGGCATAATTATTACAGCATGCCACATGCACACACACACACTGAAATGTAATGCTAGTTCAGGCTAGACACATGCAAGCATGCACACATTTACAAAGTAGGACAGGTGTTCGATGTTGGTGTTTGCGCACACATGCTTTTCCGGACACACACCTGGCCAAAAGTCAGCTTCATTAGACACATATATCAAATACCCACAGCCTGTTACACGATCAACAGTGAGTTACTCATTAACATGTTTTAAATCATAAAATGGCATTGTATTTATGGTTTATTAAAGAAAATGTGTGAATAAATTGCTGTAGTGTTTGCATATATTGATCCAGATGCATGCATACAGTGCATAATTTTAGCACTTCAGCGCTGTCAGTCTTCCTCCTTCCTAAATTTTTATTTATTTTGTTTTTTGCAGATTTGCATTTTACAAGACAAGATCATAATACAGCCATTAGCAATGTCTGAAAAACGTTTAAATCTGCATTAATCGTACCATTCATTCAATTGTACTGCAATGCTGGGCCATTTAACCCATCTATGTCCACAAATAAGTAAATGTTTTACCAAATTTTACGACCTTATGGCAAACGATTTTAACATTTACTTCTGAAAATTAAGTAGCACAGTTTTTAACTTACAGGTATTGATTACCATCCTCAGTTTTACTAGTAACTATTAATGAGTTACTAGTACATATTCCATTAATGACTATGAGACTATCTATTCAATTCTTAGTGAATTAATCGTATTTATATATTAGCATTTTTAATAGGCTACCATCTCACTATTATTTCTTTATTACATTTGTTTTACTAGTCTAGATACAATATGTTTAAATATATCTAATAACTATTTTCAAATGTTCTCAATACAATTTCTCCGTAATTCAAATAATATTTTAAACATAAATACAACAACCTAAGAGAAAAACTTGAAAGTACTTGGAGCAACTTTTTAAGTAGATACTACTCACCATATAAAATAAAGTACATTCACTTAGTTCATTACATATAATAGTACTAATATGGAATAGTTGCTAGAGAAACTGAAAAATATGCTGGTTGGGGTTACTTAGTAAATTAAATAAGCTATGAATAAAGAGGAATGACTGAATGAATTAATGTACTACATAGTGTTAGGAATTAGTTTTAAGGAATAAATGTTTAGCTAGCTTGCCATATCTTGAAGGTGGGAGAGGCTGTTGCGCTCGCGTGTCCTCGTGTATTTTTCCTGTTGTGGAAATTAATGCCATTTCACGTGGCTATTATTAGAGGTGGCCGTTACTAAACTTAGCTTCATTCTTTATGTTATTCATTCTCTAAGTTTGTCCATGAGTGGACAAAAAAGAAATGACAACAAATAACCAGACCGACGAGGAAAATGCCAAAATAAGAAGGAAAATAGCATTGTAAACGACGAGACGGAGACGTCTGAGAGCGATGACTTCCGTGGTCGGGAAAAAAAAAAGAGTCAGGAAGGGGAAAAAAGTTTAGGGGTAGGTGTAGGGTAAAGAGAAAGAAAAACTCGATCTTTGTCTACAATCAATGCACCCCCCTCCTCCCCAATGTCGCCGCCATGTCCCAGGCCGTAATTTACGATTCCTCGCTATTTATTTGGCTCACACCTCCCGGTAAAGCCCCGTTAAACAGCTTCACACCAAAGCATTCAGTTGAAACATGATGGCAGCTCGACTTGCAGGTATATTGTTTACAGACCATGTAAGTTATTGTGTTTTGTCACGATAAGTCGGCACGGAAATAGGGACGTCCTTTTTATTGTAATATCGGATGTGAGATCTCTTTTTTATTTTCTGAGTAGATGTTTTTTTGGCGCAGGTTCCCTGTTGCTGTGCATCGCACTTCTTAGTAGCTTCACCTCCACTTCAACTTTGAACCCTAAATAGGTAGCATGTGGTACATGCCAAAAAAACTCGCTTGGATATACTTATAACAAGCTAACTAGAGATACGACAACAAAAAACGTTGCTTTTATGAAAGTTGCCGTCGTCTTTATGTGGTGTGTCAGTGTATGTATGTGTTGTGTTGTGTGTGTGTGTGTGTGTGTCTTTGACAGAGTGTTTGTCTATTCATCTGTCATCAGGGAGGCTTGGTAAGGAGACTCTGTGGAGCCCAGAACCCAGGGGTCAAGTCCAGGTTTTCCCAGCCCCCGGTATCCCTCCCGCTCTCCTCCGCTCCAGAGAGATGGACAGAATCAGGGAGAGGCGTGAAGGGATGGGGAGGAGAGGACATGAGCCTGAAGTGATAGATTGACGCTTACGATGAGGAACAGTGGGAACGGATATTATGGACGAAAAACAGTTTGCTTTTACATTTCGCAGCCAACGTGCTTGGCTTCTGCGGGGTTTGTTTGTTGAAAGGTTGTGATTCTGCTAGTCTTGATTTCACATGTCAGTTCTGATGATAAATACTGTGTATTTTGCATGTTTCAAGGGACACAGCAAACTCTTTGCTGATGTTTTCCCAAACTTTCAAATAAACATAATCCAATAATATTCCTTTATAAAAAATATGTTTTGAACATTAACAGACTTTTTTTGTCTTTTTTTTTCAGGTTTAGGGTCACAATATACAAATTGATATTTTCTGTCTTGAACAAGTTTTAAAAATAAAGGCTTTTACATTATATTCAGAGCGAAATCAACATAATGCACAAATATCTACTTTGGCTAATGTTTATGACTTTTTTGCATAATAAAAGAAGTATGCATTCAAGTAACTGCATTCAATTTAAAATGGATTCAAAACCTTAATATGTTCCTGTCAGAATGAAATGTGTTCTACACCCCGTAATATTACGTGTTTATTTAGTTGCTGTAAGTTGAGACCCTGTGCCACCCTATGACCCCATTTTAGGTATGTCCTCCATGTCACCCTCTCTGTGTGTGTCTGTCCGTCTGTGTGTCTTGCTGTCTCTCTCTTCAGGTGAAGTGTGGAGTGATGGGGCCCAGGACTGCTCTCTCTCTGGCCTTCTCGTCTCTAAAGTGGCAGGCGTTTCACGCAGGGTGAGAGACGTTACTGGGGTGGGTGTTATTCTTGATGTCGGCCTCCAGCCGGGAGCAGGAGTCAACACAGCTAGTTACATACACGGTGCCATCGGCCTGTCAATCAAGTCAGGTAATCACACCCCCTTTGGTTTCAAACACGTGCTCTTACACACACAAGCAAAAGTACAGTATGTACTAGTTTTACACCTCTAATGCAGGTGCATCTTAGTCCAGTGTTTTCTGCACTCTGATTTCACCCTCGCTAGGTGTTCACTTGTGAGCGCTTTCATTCCCGACTCATTATATTACAGCATAATATATAATATATTACACCATTTGGAGATAATAATCCACTCATTCTTTCCTTGATTTCTCCACATTTTAAGTGAGCACATGCTAAATTGTATGTGTATCCAGTAGAGATTTTTTAAAGACTCTTAAAGTCGCCAAACATTTTTTTGGTCTAACATACAGTTAAAATAACAATTTCTACCCTGTTATATTTTACAGTGTGATGTATTATTATTTTATTGTTAATTTAAAATATTTTTGTGGAACCATGATTAAGTCTATATTTTGTCAGCATTCCTTGATAAATAAAAATTTCAAAAGAACATTTTTTAAAAAATATTTTTTATAATTATTAGTGTCTTCATTGTCACTTTTGCAATTGAATGCAACTCCACAAAAATTGGATAAAATATATACATTTACGTACTATATATATATGTATGTATATGTGTATAAATACAATGTATTTTCCAGGTTTACGTTTTTCTAAATTAACTGATCACTGACATGTTTACATGTCATGTGACCACAATGTATATAAAACAAAGATATTAAAAAAAGTAGACCCTTTAAATATATCTAAGTATGGTTGTATTGTGTTTTAAATGTCCAAATATGCACAATCCACAATATTTTGGTATGAGACACGTGCCAAGTACATTCATTAAGCGCTGATTTTTGCGTAGTCACATTCCATTAGAAACTTTTCCGTGAGTGGAATGAACTTTGACCCTGCCCCGGTCAGCTGAACTCTAGCCCACTCATTAATTTATAGACTCTGTGCCATCTGATTGGTGCTACACTGATGATGTCAGCCCTGAAACAGCAGCACTAAATTATAATCATAGCCATCGTAAAGACAAGGGCCTGCTGCACATGTGGAATTCTTTTCTGTCTCTTTTTTTTTGCCTTCTCTTCTCTTTCATTATCTCTCCCCCACTCCCCTCTTCATCGTCTCCATGCAGGATTTCCTTATGTTCCTGTCTCTGTCTGTCTATCTATTTCTTTTCTTTTCTTTTCGTCTGTCTGTTTCTCATGTTCCTTCATTCGGGTTAATCTCTCACCCTTTCTCATTCTGTTGTCTCTCTCTCTCGCTGCTTCTGAACATGCACTCTGGATAACCCTGTTCTCAGACCCTCCGCTGCACTTTGCAGATAGATGCAGCCTATTTATTTTACTGTAAGAACACAGCAGACGCAGGGAGCCAAAGAGAAAGCCAAAGACACATATATTCTGGTGGGTTAAATCCAAAAGAAGTTGGCTGAAAGTAAGTGTGTGCGCGCGCCTGCCGACTATGTCTTCAAGAGAAACGTCCAGATTTATAGAAGTGACTCTGGACCTTGAAATATTTGTAATCATGATTTGTTTGATTATGTGGGGGAGTAGAGAGAGAGCTGGAAGTACTTTAATACTGAATTCTCTCTATCTCTTTGTCTCTCACTCTGCACCCCCCACCCCTAACACACAACACTACATCACTGTCTTTCTTACCTATCTATTTAAGCTCTTACAGTATAGAACCTTTTCAGCAAATGCCCTGAATCTCAATTCTCGCTTCTCACTTCAATTACTTTTTTTTTAACAATTGATTCAAACATTGTAGAACCATTCCTCCTGTGAAGGGAAAGATTTAGTCACCCTAAAGCCATCCTAGGTGTATATGACTTTTTTTCTTTCAGGGGAATACAATTGGAGTTATATTAAAAATGTGCTTGTCTTCTAAGGTTTATATAATGGCGGTTTCCGTTTTAAAACCCCCAAAAGTGCATCATAAAAAGTAGAGGGGTTAATATAGGGGGAGTGGGGGTTAATAAAGGCCTTTTAAAGTGAATCGATGTGTTTGTATAAGAAACATATCCATATTTAAAACTTCATAAACTATAATATCTAGGTTCCGTTAGCTGCATTCCTGAGAGAGTGGCATTTCAGTGGATGACGTAGACATAGTATTAGGTCGGATGAGAAGCAATGAACGAAGAAAGAGCAAAACAAATACCGGTCATGAATTAGAAGTACAAAACGAGGCTTGGAAAGAAAAATGTCAGAGGATTTCGATACAAGCCAAGAAAACTAGGTACACAAAACTAGGTTCTCACTAGGCTAGTGTCTCCTCACCTGAGCTTTTATTTACAAATCCTCATCCATCCTAATTCATCATCCACTGGAATACCTCTCTCTTGTGACTGTGTAAATGAAAGGTAACAGAAAGGTAGAGATTAAAGTTTTAAATATGGATATTTTTTACACAAACGCCGCTCTCTCTGGAATGCGCAAAATCTTGACCACTATTTACTGCCGTAATAAAGCTGGGATATATAACTCTAAATGTATTCTTCTGAAGACAGTCATATACACCAAGGATGACTTGAGAGTGCCATAAATCATGGGTAAATTAGGTGAATAACACTGACGAAACACAAGTTTGGGGTTTGGATGAGTCAGTGTTACCGGCCGAAAGTCAGAGCCAGTCTTCAGATATTGTGCAGTTTGAGTTGAGTCAGGAAAATTTGTGGTGTATGATGGGCACAGGTTTAGGTGGTGTTTACATGACGACGTTCAGGAATCATTTTGACAACATATTTATCTATATGCAAAGAAAAAACTTTTAGTATGCTTTTAGTATGGTGTTGTCATTCCCCTCACATTTTTAGCTTCAGACTTTGACTCCATCCAGTCAGGATATCAGGCATGTTTGATATTTTAGATTTTGGCCGATGTTAGAACACTTGTCATTTGCATTTGTCATGCATCTTTTAGCAATGAGACACACATTTCTGCGTGAGGATTTTTTTTTTTTTTTGACTTGTATGTGATCCTCGTTCATGTTGGGTATGATACCCAGCTTTTCCTTTGTAACCATTTAAAAGATCAGCAAGTGACATTGACATATAATATTAAAATATGTTAATATTTTTAAAAGCTGTGTAGTGTATTCCAGCCACAGCCGTCATATCAAAATATCCCAAATACCACTTAAATGTTTGTTTGTATTTAAAAACACCTTTTAGCATATTTAAGTCAATTGTGAAGAAATCCTCCAGATTTCCCTCTAAAACTGGCTGAGAAGATCCTGTTTTGCGTAAGGAAGGTTGCCTGTCTCTTGGAGAAATGATTGTCTGAAAGGTATGGATCTCTCTCTCACTGTAATGGTATTTGTTGGGTTTGATAAGCTCCTCTCTGACGATGTGGACACAGAGACAAAGGCCGACTGCTGCATTCTTCTGAACCCAGAGTTTAACACATGCTCAGATAACAGAAAGGTATTTACAGCACACTTCACCTCAGAAAAAAATGGCCTGAATTTAAAGCTTATAAACTAATACTGCATAAAAAGACAGAAGAACATTTGCGCAATACTTCTTTTAGTTTATGGCATGGAAATTATTTTATGCGCTGGAATTGATTGGTTAAGACTCTGCATCTGTCAGCCACTGTTACGTAAATGAAAAGGAAGCGGACAAAGCAAGATTTAAGTGATGTCATTAAAGGCGAAGTGAGGTTGGTGAGCTGTAGTTATTGCTGTGATGTGAGTTTAATGTGTGCAGATTAGACTGCAGTCAGTGTGACTCTGAGTGTATCAGTGAACGGCAGGCCTGTCCATCTCAAGTCCCGCTGGGATTCTTCTGGCTGTGTCTCATTGTGCTGGGCCCTGTAAGACAAAGGGTTAAGTAAATGTTTGGGGAAGATAAGGCCACTCACACTGACAGCATGCAGACTTCATAGGGCTCCACTACGGCCAGATACACACACACACACACACACTCCTCCTCACTTTTGCCTCTTTCTCAATTTCAAATTTTCTCTGTCTCTCAGGATTACTTTATCATTGTATTCTAACTCTGTTACTGTGTATGTAAAGGCTTGTGAAGAAGGTGCTAGCGCATTATATTCTTACAATGCACTTCGTTTTCATGTCCCCATCATAATTCATGATAGTTTTCTTTAGTCACAACATCACAAATAAGTGAACACTAAGATGAATTTAAAATTTGTGTTGTTTTTTGAAATGTTAGTTGACTGATAAGCAGTGACTTCTCCAATAAAAACTATTTTATTGGACTTCTATGTTGACTTTCTGCTTTAAAATATTCCAGCGGGCTCAGGAAACTTCTTGATTTAAAGTGTTTTTTTTTTTTTTTTTTTTATTATTGACATCAATCAACACTTTGGGATTTGAGAAAATCTATGTTTTAGCCATTCTAATTTTATATAATATCTAATATATTTAATATGTTTAAATCATTTTTGCAGTGTTCTGTTTTACTGTTAATCCTAATAATATTCAGTCATCCAGAATATGTCATCAGTTTCTGTAATAAGCGATCAAACACAGCACAAGTATTTTTTTCATTAAATTTACAGTCTCAAGATCATGCTTCATAACAGCAGTGGCATAACTGCAGTAAGCATGGTTGTAAAAAAAAAAGCAGATGCATTTCTTTTTGTGTCTATGAGAGTGAATATGTTTTCAGGTAGTGTAAGGCAGTGGGAGGGGAATGGTGGAGGCTTTCTTCACATGGCCGTTCCAGCTGCTATCTCCAGCTACAAGACTGAAAGTCTGGCCAGGAAAACAGACTTGCACACACTCACTCCTATTTTCTTTAATGTGCTCTGTTCAGTTTTTCCTACTCTTAAAACAAGCTATGTTCCACAGTGGTCTGATAAGAGGGAGGAGGGGCTGTGTACCAATGTGTAGGGCACTGTGTCATGTTCGGTTTTTTTTGGAGAGCGTGTGGCGTTAGTCATTTATGACGTTTGGTTTTGTATGTGGGAGCCTTACGTGAATAGTACAGCTCATTAGCATCAAAGCAAATCGCTATTAAACACTGTTGCATTAGCAGAGCATTGTTTA
This sequence comes from Enteromius trimaculatus, assembly GCA_032361065.1. Lineage (NCBI taxonomy): Eukaryota > Metazoa > Chordata > Actinopteri > Cypriniformes > Cyprinidae > Enteromius > Enteromius trimaculatus. Next base: position 6,263,073 of record JAUMHP010000080.1, read on the forward strand.
TGGTTGTTTTATGTCTATTAATGATAGCTTGTGAATTAAAGGTGGGCCTACAAATACTAAAAAGCTTGTCACTTGCCATTATCATGTTTTTTAAGGCATTGTACGATAGTAAAAATGTTACTATACCCATTTTTAGATATGTACTTTGAAAATACAATTATTTTTTTAACACACACCATGGCAATACCCGTATTGTATCGTCTAAATACAGTGGTGCACTCATATTATAATCATCTAATGATGTGGTATATAAGAAAATGTCATGGTGTGGTACCACTATAGTACTTTTTAAAGGGTCAACCCAGCACAGGCTTATTCAGCCAGTTTCAATAGAGAAATGAGCCCTGAAAAAAAAAAAAACATAAACTACCCACTTTCCGTTTACTTCTTACTTTCACACATATTAAAATTATGGCCTACATTTTACACAAATAGGAGATAATAAATTAAACCGCAGACGTCAACTACACAATGAAGTGCTGCCATTGATGTGTTCTCGCCATACACAAACAGTGAACGCTCTCCGTACACAGTTAGACGTTTTGTTTTTCTCCATAATTGGGCTGTAGAATAAACACGGAGGTTAGGTTGTGGAGCAGGGATGTCAGATAGTTTACGGAGACTTCATTCATGTACGGTCAAGTCTGATTCAGCCAACAGCTAATAAGTACGACGAACATCGCGTCAAATTGTCAGAGACATCCAGAGCGGCTCGGTTAATGATACACAGTCCTTGATTTGTGAGAGTTGCTAAATAGCAGTAACATTAGTTCAGCTGTTTTAATGGCCTTGTTAGCGTGTCAATGAAAGATCAGTATATCAAAAGATGTATCACCTGCCATCTTAGTTATGAAGAGCTAGCACCAGCGAAAATGGGGGAAAAACAGTAAATTTTGTTTAAAAGTGTTCTTGGATCAATGTGAATCATAATGCGTATAGTGGGGGTGCATCCTTTCTCAGCCAGTGAAGATTTAGGTGGACAGCTGTTTGAAATTGGAGAATGCATTCATGAACCTGGAAATTAGCGTGTGCTCTTTGGATAATCTACACCTTCGGGAGGACTGGGAATCTAAAAACACACTCCTATCCTTCTTTCACTCCCCCTGATTCTGTCCATCTCTCGCTCTCCCTCTGATTCTTGGTTTCAAACACACACATACACTGACACAAACACATTCAGACTTTCTTTATATCTCTCTTTCCATTCGCTCTACCCCCTCGCCCATTACCATGACCCTTGTTCTTCCCACTTACTTTCTCTCCATTCTCTCTCTGTGTCTCTCCCTCCCTCCTGCTGGTTTTATCAGTGGTCCTGCTCAGTGTCCTACTGTCATGTCTTGATGTGATTTATGTCATGGGCTGTGAAGTTTACTTATCTCCTCCCCCTACACACACACACACACACACACACTGAGGAGCTGGCTCCCACTTTCTAGGGCTCAGCCATCCTGGCTCCTCTGCTGCCCAGCAGCCAAACCCAGCCGGAGTGAGCAGGGTGTGTTGCGTGTGTGAGAATGCTGGTATCAGTGAAGAGTATGAAGGTCTGAAATGAAATGCAGGCTGTTTAGTGGACAGTCAGAGAGTCAGATCCTATGCTATCCAGGCCTGTTCAGTTCTATACTGGTCTATCATATCATATCCTGGCCTAGCCTATCCTGTTCTTTCCTATCCCATCCCATCCCGGCCTATCGTTTCCTTCCCCATCCAATCCTTTACCAATCCTGTCTTGCCCTGATTTATCCTACTTGTTCCTGATTTGACCTATCCTATCCTATCCTATCCTATCCTATCCTGTCCTGTCCTGTCCTGTCCTGTCCTGTCCTGTCTTATCCTACTTGTTCCAGCTCTAACTTATCCTATCCAATCCCATCCTATTCTATCCTGTCCTGTTCAAATTCTATTTCATCCTACTTTACTATTTCCTATACATCCTATTTATCCTAAGCTGTCCTACAATTTCTTTTTTTAATTCTCCTTGTCCTATCCTGGGGTGCATTTCCCAAATGCGTTGTTAGCCAACTATTAAGTTTCTGCATTACCTGCATAGTTCAAATGAACGTTTGCAGTCAATGTCACAAACTTACGTGCTTGGAACTAAAAATGATACATCGCATTATGGTGGTTAATCAGCGAGTTACATCGTTGTTGGGGAAACGCACCCCTTGTCTATCCTGTCTTATTCTGACTTATCCTGTCCTGTGTTATCCTACCCTACTTGCTCCGACTCTTACTCATCCTATCCTTTTCTTTTTCCAGTTCTCCATCATCATATCCTACCTTGCCCTGATTTATCCTAAGCTGTCCTACAGTTTCAATTCCTAAAAATTTTCCCTGTCCTATCCTGGTGTATCCTTATCTTTAGTCTACTTGCTGTCCTGTTCTGGGCTATCCTATCCTGTCCTACCCATACTTATTCTGACTTAAACTATCCGATTCCATGCAAAGAGAGCTGTATTTTCTTTCTTCATTCCAGTCTTTGAGTCTTAAGTCTTTGCTTCTTGACTTACTAGAAACTGTGACCGAAATCATCTAGCACCATATATGTCATTTCCTTCAGCCTGTCACTCATACAGTAACTCACAGTGAATCTGGCTCCATTTATATGTCATTGTTCTGACTGTAATTTTGAAATACTTTCATCTCAGTGTCTGCTATGTATGCATGTGATATTTGTGAGGTGCATATGTGATTTGTGTATGTGTGCGTGTGTGCGTTGGAGAGGTCATCCACATCTCTCTTCTACACGGCTCTTAGCGCGGACCCTTTGAAGTGCTTTTAGAATGGCCATACAGCTCTCTGCTTTACCTCTCGCTTGACAATTGTTTATTAGTTTTGAAACGGCTTTAGTGGACATCAGGCTCTCTGAAATGGTGCGTTTGTGGAGAGGACGACTCAACCGACCCCTCCTCCCCAAGAGTAGGACCCAGGACAGTGTGTCACAGAGACCTTTGAAGGGTAAAGGGAGACTTGGGCCTGCTGGGGTCGGGAGTCTGAAGGATGGAGGAATGGGTAGGCTTAGTGTTTTATTTCGACTGAGAGAAAGTTTGAGATGGTCAAAGAAGAAAGTGTAGGAGAGGAAGGAGACAAGAGAGAAGACCACCCTGGTGTTTAAGAGCTCATTGTGTGTGAGATTTATAGCAATGGTTACTGGTTGTGAGAGGTTTTTGAGAGCCCTGTGGAAGTGCTAAGAGAGTGCTGTATAAACGCCTGAAGAGTATTAGGAAACTGTCATTTATTTGAAGGGATGTTTTATGAAACTGGACAAATCTTTGAAATAGTGTCTTGAGAATAAACATTACACAAAAATTTGAATATCCATTTTAAGCCGGTAGCTGTTTTTTAGCTGGCAGGTAGTAGTCTTTTTTTTAATACAGTGAACAATATCTAAAAAAGAATAACATTTATTATATCCAGTGATGGGCTACATTTTTCAGTAGCGTGTTGGTAGCGTCGCTGTTTTCCGAATCAAATAGCTTTTCAGTAGCGAAGCTCTTTTATTGCTCAAGTAGCGCGGTATCGTCCACACAAGCTAACGTTACATTTTCAAAAGCATTTCTGACGCTTAAGCACAAATTGGAAATACAAGTGCAACGGATCACTGACCCTAGATCAGCACATGACACCACCACCATATACTGGGCAATGCAGCCGCAATAATGTCGGTGACTTCTTACTGCGGTTGACAATGAGCTTTTTGGTGTTAGCGCCACCTTCTGCACTGGATGAATGACATGCTTGGGCGAACACATTTTGGAAAGTTGGCAGAGGACAGAGAGGAATTGATCCCGAGCGGGGAGTCGCCGTGGCCGTACCTCGAGAAGTTCATGACGCTGACTGAGGCAACGGTCTTTTTTTTTTTGACGTGTTTAGAGTAGTTTATAATAATGTTGTTTGTCCTGTGGTTTAAGCTGCACTGAGTTAAACATATGCATGCATTCTGATAACAATACACACACACACTTTCGACACCTTTTGTTATTATGTTTGTTTTTGTTGGAACAATTGGTTTGGAACAATTGTTAAATAAATAATTGCACAATTATGCGTGCAATTTGAATGACATTTTTTATCACTAAGGTAGCATTGATTTGAAGTTGGTTCAATAAAAAAAAAAGCTAGCTTAGATGTAGTTAAACTACTTTTATCATGTTGCTGTAGCTTAGCTTGCTACATTTCTCAGGGTAGTAGCTTTAGTGTAGTTAAGCTTCATTCAATGTAGAGTAACTGATAGCTTAGCTCACTACATTTTCTAAGTAGCTTGCCCAACACTAATTATATCGTATTTATGTTCAAACGTTAAACTTGCACCTCTAAAATCCTCTGAAAAAAATGTCATGTATTAAGCATCAAACATACAGTATATAGACACAGTTTAATCCCCATGACTAATATAGTTCGTATGTTTAAAAAAAGTACAATGCGATCATTAATCAACAAGTCACTTGAAGTTTCTATGGCTAAAATTATTACTGTTAGTGCTTTTTTTGTCTCTGTTCTTTTAAAATCAGGAAATCAGTGCACGTCTGCATTGCAGCTGCTTCCTCCAGTGACTGTCATAAAACACGTGCATGTACTAGTGAACATTTAAGAACGATTCAGATCAGGTCATATCAATATGTTATGTTATCTATGTTTTGCCAAGACGTCTCCTTGAGGTTTTTAAACCTTAGTCCAAAGGAAGGCCTGGGCATGGAATGACCAATGCAGACTTTGAATGTTAAATGTAAGTCCACATGCACATTTAAACAAATCAGTATGATGTAGGCATTGCAGTCATGCATAAATTTATCACAACATGAAGATGACTCACATATGAAATCTGAGCTACAATACAAAACTATAGGAATGTCAAAAAAAAACCACCTTTAACTTTGTTTGTTTACAAGTGCATTTAATTATTTTTTGCAACTATATCGTCTCAGCATACTCACTGAAGAAGTGACTTTTGGCCAGTATTTTGTTCTATTTTTAGTTCTATTGAACAATATTTCAAGGGAATTCAGTGAGATTCAGTGATGGATCAGACTGCCCCTAGATAAACAGTGCTTTATATTGGTTTTAGATTAATAATCCATATGCAGCAGTTTCACCTGCTCTAGCGTTTCACTTAATTTTTCACATCTCTTTCTCAGGAGTCAAAGAGTTACTGAGAGTTCAGTTCATCCGTCTTCTCTCAAATAAAGAGAGACTCCCTGCAAATACATCTAATCTTCTTACCTCTCTTTCATAACCATCACTTTTCCTTCTTTCCGTGGGACATGATACGCTCGCTCCGTCAGCTCACAGTCTTATCGCTGTGTATAAAGGGTAAGAAAACACTGGGATGTTTGGTTTCTAATAGGCCTATGTGGTGTAATTGGCTAATTGCTTTATTTTTCTCTGAAGGGTTCTGTGTTCTGTCATAGAGGCAGGAGGCCATAAACACATATGAGCATCTCCCTCACTGTCAAGGCTTCCTGAGCTCTGATTGGCTGAGAGCTGCACCGTCACCACAGCTGATTGGCCGGGCTGAGGATGAATGGCCACACTGACAACCAATGGGGCCAGATGAGGGTGAGCGGGGTGAGATATGGGACGCCGCATTCTTGAGCACTAATCAAATCTTATGAGCTTTCACTGATGGGTATGTGTTATGTTTGTTGATTTGCCTTCATTAGTCTTTACAACGTGTCCATGTTCTTATGCATTTTTGTGCATGCGATGAATCATGTTGATAGACGTCTGTGTAAATCCTTAGTGTGTAAAGGGGTCTTAGCCGGTGAGAGAATCAGTTTGTATCAAGAGTTCATATGCAGGAGGAACCAAGTCTCGCCTTAACAGATTCAAACACGTTTTGCAGCAAGCCAATAAAGTTTATATTGAAGAGCTTCTGGGGTCAAAGGTCTCCCGCTGACCTCCCCTCACCACTTCATCTAGCGCTCCAACAGGAGTGCTGAAAATAGCCTGTGATGAATGGAAATCAGAACATTTCCCCCATTCCCTCCCCTTTCTTAGTCTACCTTTCTCTGCTCATCAGACCATCTCTCGTCATCCCTATTAGTCCAGATGAAGATGGATATAGACAGTCAGTTATTTATGGATTAGGGCGGAGCTCTGAACCTTAATTGCCATTTTTTAATGTCCTGAAAAGGTCTTAGGTATGTTTCACATTACCACTTTTTTTCTACAGCTCCTTTAACTTTTCAATTATGATGCATTTCTTTTATATTTGCACTTATATATCTTTCAAAACGAGGGCAATGTAATTTTATTTATTTATTTTTGAAAGGGAAGACTAGTTTTATTCAGCAAGGATTCATTACATTGATCAAAAGTGACAGTAATACATTCAGAATTTTTTAAATTAGTAATTTATTTGCTCAACATTAGTACTTTTTTATTTTATTATTATTTTTTTTACTTGCTACTTGTGTTTTGTAGAAACGAGCAGCTTAAGCATATCTCTGCAAAATACCAGTTTTTTTTTTTTGTTCAGTGCAAGCAAAAGATTTACATTTGGGAGAGATATGGTGAATTATTTCTTTTACGTAAGCATACGAACATTCAGATGCCTTAAGGTTCTGTGAGAAACCGTTTCAGACGCACACACAGGCATACTGAGAGACAACATGTCTAGTGGTCTGTGAGGCTGAGATGAACGTGGTGATCTGTCGTGTGGGTAGACATACGTCCTGGGACACAGGAATCAGGAGGGGGTGTTTTTGTGCTCTGTTTTAGTCAACTTCCTCTCTGTGCCACAGCACTTCCTGTGTTGGTTCCGCGAAAGGAGACCCACCAGCTTCCCCCCAGAGAAATGAGTGTGTGCTTGTGCACGTGAGTGCCCGTCACATGCTGTAAATCATTGCCACCTACGATACTCAATATCCTGTAGTCAATTAGACTGCTTCAGTATTTGTTTACAGGGTGTGACTGTTGTACATGTGACTACTTCGGTGTGTTAAGTGGGGTTTTGGTACCAATGGATTGCAAAATGGGTAAACAAATATGTGTCAGTGATGTGATGCTCTAACCTGGTGTTTATTTATTAATTGAATTAATTAGTTCATTAGAATATAATCTGGATGTAAAATGTCATGTGGTGCAACTCCATAAAAACTGATATTTAAAAAGAAGCTCTACTTTATAAATAAATGTAGTTTATTTTGGAAATAACAATCTACACACTTAAATTGCATTCTATATTGAGGATGCAGAATGTTATATGGCTAGGCTCCATAGAAAATTAGTGATGTTTGTGCATGAATAATTAAAATACTGTTAAAAAACCTTGAAATATATATTTAAAACTACATTTAAAAATAATTAGTTGTGAGAAAACAATTGTATTATTTTTGCTTGTTTGTACCACATGACATTTTTAGAGCCGGCCATAGACTAAAACGTTTCTTAAAAATTATAAATGTTTTTTTTTGTTATTGTTTGTTTTTTAACCTTATGAAACTAATAGGAACAAAAAGAGTACATTTTCTAAGAACTTAGCACGTTTTGCACCGGATTTATCTGGTTTGCACTCTTTTACATCATTGACCTACGCAGCCACCAGCACAAAATTCTCAAGCGCAGCCTCTGTCGCTGCGACTGAAGGGCAAACAGAGAGCGTCTGGATTGGTGAGGTCACCTGTGGCCTGAAAAACACGCTGAATTTTGCCGAAGCGTGTGACAGATTAAAATATTTTAAATCTATGGCATGTCCAAACAAATGTGCTAATGATTTAGGATATGGGCTTACATTTGAAATACACATAAAGTGAAATATATCTATTTATGCTACAGTAATTTTCCATCATTAGAAATGAAGAAATGGTGACTTGTGAATCTCTGTGTTAAGATTACAGTATTCTTTAGGGATTGGAAACCAAAGCTCCCCTGTTCCCGACCCCGGTCCTGTGTCTTTCTTTCCTCTCTCGTTCTCGTTTGATGTCACTGTAAGTAGAGTCTCTGGGTGGGCTTGGACGGTATCGGGTCTTGGACTGACTGACTGCTCCATCATGTTGTTTTCTGGCAACACTACAGACAAATGATCAAGACACGTCCATTCCTTCGCTCCGTAGCGGAACGGAGCGATCTGGCCATGCCTTGTGCTGCTAAACAGCAGTGGACCTGGTTTCCATCCTTCCCGTTCCGGCAGGTTTAAAGACATTCTATTGTGTTTATCAAAAGTAGTTTAAGAGCAGAGACGACATCACGACTTCCAATGGGAAGTCATATATTGCCGCCAATGATGAATGTGTGTGTGTGAGCGTGTTTGTTTATATGCAGCATCTCTACAGTGTGTGATAAAAATGTGAAGCATTTTGAGTTTATACTGACCATCTGCTCAATTGCTGTAATGAAGGCTCACAGGTGAATCGCCCTCTAGTGACTGACTACAGAACTGCAGAGGTGTCACCTGGACCTGCAATTTGAGACTACTGCCAAAACATGCTAAAAGAAAAAAATTGGAATAGGTTTTAGAAAATACACATTTAAAAAAAAAATAATAATTACCCTCTGTGGATAAATATTTTGACATTCAAGCAGTGCAATCAAAGGAGTGACAGTATGGTGATGAATACTTATTGGTGTTAGACTGTTCATGAATATTTAAAACTTTTCATAAACCCATATGAATATTAACACCAATGAGTATATAATGCAGTTTCTGACAAGTTACAGTTCGGCCAAGAGTCTGCACTGAAAACCTATGATTTAGGATCAAGTAGAATCTAATTTTGAATTTAGAATCAAAGAAACATTGCAATGTAAAATATAGTGTATAAAATAGTGACATTGATCATGTGGCTCTTTGTACGAACAGTCAGTGCTCTTCCACTGAACCTTAAGATGCTCTTTGGATCATCTTAGAAAACATAATAGGCTTTACACAGTGCTGCTGAAAACATGAAAAATGAACCAAAGTTCATGCATGCTTTTTTTTATATTAACATTCAACTTTTCACTCAAATTGTCGCATTTAAAATATGTAACAGGGAAAATGTTCTTAAATTGGATAAAATCCTTAATGCAAGCATTTTCAGTAGTGATATTACAAGTCTGCATCCTGCATCAGTTTTGAATTACTGTAATCTGTTTTTATAAAGTAATTATGTATGAAGTAATTATGCTTTTGTTCGCGGATATCACAGGTAGTCCATTGTTTTTTCACGTGAGCTGCAATTTTTCGATGACTGAGCTTGTTTCTGCGGTGTTAGACGTCTTTTGAGTTACATAAACATTTGTGCAGCAGTATTTTTTAACGGGGGATTCGCCATGTCTTGTAAATCTGTCTCATTCTTTGAAGTCTTATCTGGCTCAAGACATGGATCGTAGTGCTGCTCTGATCCTATGGAATCCCCGTTTCTCGCGTGTGTTCCTGCGCTGAGAATGGCCTCCAAAAAACCCTGGTGCACACTTTATTGTAGGTAGTAGTAGTTTAAAGTTGTGCGTTAATATACATAAATCAGGTCTTTGGCAACTTTGGATAGTATTGCTTTGCTTTGATATGTATTTATTGCAAAAAACTGTTGTTATTAGAGAGGGTAAATAACCGTTTATTTATTTATAAAGCCAATGCGTTTTAGACTAACCGTACAAGCCTTCAGTTCATGTCAAGTAATGACACACATATGCTGCTATTGAGCAGACTTCCTCCGTTATTTTTTTATATATGTAAATTTGAAATCTGTTAATAATTAAAACTGCATTTGCAGTATTTGACAGCAATCCTTCTCTTTGTTTATTATACTATGTGAATATTGATGAATGGCACCCATGTTAATCCCACAAGTTTCTACACTGTTTAAACCTGTGCCGTTACTCCACCCAGTGGACAATAAGCAGATCACGCTTCAGAGCACTACAGTTATTTTGCAGATTTTACACTTTGCTTCATGAACCTGAGAAACCAGTTTGCATCTGTCACTATCTGGAGATTGGATCTCTTTGGCCTTTGGCCTTTATAAATCTAAATGCTGTCCTTAGCCATTTGCATATTTCAAGATGTACGGACATCATTTGTTACAAGGTTTGTTATTCTCAAAATAGCTACAATATAAAGTTGACACATATCTGGTTTAGTCTAGAGTGGAATAGCGTGCTCGTGAGCTGCACATCATGACTAACAGTCCTATTGGGGTGGACCTGCACAGCTCACAGACCTGGTCTGTCTGCAGGTTTTTCTCATTTCGCTCATTCAAGTTGTGATTTATTATGGACCTGCTTATGAGGAATTACTATCATAAACCTATCATATTGACCAGATCATTTATAGATCAATAATGGTGTACTGGGCACCCTTTAAAAAGGTTATGCAAATCCACATGGGTTTCTGCAAGACCTCTACTTCCTGTCAGTGGTTCTATCATTTACCTCATCATAAAGGGCGGTTTAAAGATGCAATGGTAGCAGAAATCTAAATTTCTGCTACCATAAAAATGTCACTCCAGCAGGCACACAACATCATGAGACATTGATATTTGTTTAATTTCTTTGCAGTTTTAATTTAATGTCTTATACTGATGTCAGCTGATGTAGATCTTTGTTGTGTAACCAAAATCGGCTTCAAATACTGACGTGTTTCATTCTCAACCAAAATGCAACATCTATCCGACGTCATGTCCGATGTCAACCTGATGTTATATTGACATCCTGTGCCTGCTGGGATCATTCTTGTCAACAGTTTCAATATCACAAAAAAGTAATGCTACCCTAAATAAAAAAGCAAAAACAACAAAAGACGTAAGTTCACTGAAGACAAGCAAACAGTCTCTCATTTGTTGTTTGATTACCACGAATGTCAGACAGCAGGAATATTAGACTGCTGTCACTTTAAGAGATGCCCAGATCCAGTATACTGTTACACGTGTTTGCGACCTTTCAGATTACTGTGTTCACAAGGATGCTGACAAGACAAGACAAGCATTCTGACACACAAGTGTTCAAGGACTATAAAGTGCCAAAAAATACGTCAATAATCCTGTTTTATGAGCACCCTTTTCACATGCATGGGCCTTTCTGATAGCATTTAGAAACCATGTCTCAGACAGCACATGCATATTGAAAAAGGAGTTCCCTTTCACGGATGTTTGCGACTCAACAGCTTAAAATCACTTGTTTTTAAACTGCAATGCTTAAAAGTGCATGCAAATAACAACGTCCCACGAAGGCGTAACTGTGATAGGCAAATTTTTACTCTTTAACCGCGTCAACAATGGTTTTACTGTAGTAAAACAGGTTCTTGACAGAAACTATATGGTTAACATTCCTTAAATTAGCCGAGGTTTTCAGTTTGACGTAGCACAAATACCATAATTAAATGAAAGCATGACAAAAATCTGGTTAATATGGTTTTGCTACAAATAACAACCAAGATTACTATTGTTAAACCATAGTTAAATGAGTGTTTGTTTAGTCTTTTCTCCAAATATCATTTGTAGTGGTTACTATAGTAAAACCATAGATCACTTTCCTGTAGGTGCACTGTAGGACAGGTGTCATCTTGTGAGGAGGTTCTCAGGGGTTCTTCAGGTGTGGTGATCCGAGAACCCGCCAGTGCTCTAATGATGGTTTTTGCAAAGTGACGTAAGCCTTAATACAGCTCATTCAGTAAGATGATTTTTTTATCATGAAATATGAAGGTTTAAAAACCCCTTACCGGGCAATGTAGTAAATAAATACTAATAATAACCTACTGCAACAACGTTAAATAAATGCATCTTTAGTTCCTTGAGATTAAAAGACCAAATCAAGGCAGAATAAAGCGGCTTTGTGTGTCTAAAGGTTCTCTATATCCTTCTGAGGATTTTTGTGGCCAGGCAGGTTTAGTGGGATTTCAGCAGGACCGGTTTATCCAGGGGGAACTGGTGTTTTTGTGCCACGGTAAGGAACTGCTCAAACCTGTTCTCCTCGTCAGTGGAGAGAAGAAGGAGGGGCTGCTTGAAGAGCAGGAGGAGGTGGAGGTGGAGGAGAGGAGCACAGGGCGTATGTAGCTCTTTCTTACCTTTCCACTCTGCTTCGTTCTCATTTTCATTCGTTTTCAATCTGATGTGGCTCTCTGGGGGGCTCCGGATGACACCGGCGTGACGAGTAGGCATCTCCTGATTGGCAGGTGACGTGATTGACGTCCACAAGGTGGCACGGGGTGAGTGTGGACTGCTCCGTTCTCCTGAACACATTATGTTGACCAGATGTTATGGTGTTTGTTTATCGAACTATTCTATGATGTGATCAGTCATCAATAACGCAAAAACACACTTTATTTCATTACTGAAGCTATTTTAGTTGGGTGGGGGGGGCATGTTTTTTTTTTTTTCTTTGATCAGTGATATGAATTCATCTGCTCTTAGTGTTGCATTTAATTCTCCCCATTCACATCTGTCTATTTGTATAATTAAAATTACGGTTTGCTAAGTTTTTCTTTTTATATTAATAAAAAATATTAAGACTGTTAATAGTCACAAGCATTTTTTGTTTGTTATATGAGAATTATTTACTATTTAAAACTAATAATTTAATACTGATAAGATTGAGTCCATTCATATTGTATCATAAACTCATTACAATTCGCAAAGATAAGTATTTGTACGCAACTTCCTCTCTCTCTCTCTCTCTCTTTCCCTCGTTTGCTCTTTTGCTCACATCGTGTCTCTCATTTCTGTCATATTTTAATTTGTCCTGCCCTTGGTAGTATATCTAGTATTAAACTGATGTAAAACACAAACAACTGCAAAAAGCTCTAGCAAAATCATAGGCACATATTGCATCATATCAGACCTGATCCATCTCAGAAGCATACTTTCTCATGTGTATTAATAATAATATTATCCCCCAGGCCTTCTCTAAGACTCCACGTGTCAATCCTGTTGACATAACTGACTGAATTAGTGTGTTTTAGATCAATTATAGTATGCATTATATACAATCACAATTATTTGGTGACACCGTGAATGACCTCTGACCCCAAATGTCAAGGGCACTTAGAGTCAGAGGACAGATATGATAGCACCTGTTTGTATGGTCAATCTATAGAGGTCTATTCTAAAATGTTAGTAATTGATTTTGCAAAGTCAGCTCAAAGGAGTGGGTTTAAAACATTTGTGTGTGTGTGTGTGTGCGTGTAAAAAGATGTGTGTGAAAAGTGAAGTTTGCAGTTCTGAGAGACAGGTTCCCTCTTGCTCCCGCTGCTGTAACGTTCAAAACTGTTATCTAACGTATCCCGACATGCAGAGAGACTGAAGGAGCAGGCGAAAATCACTCAGAGCAAAATGCAAAAAAGATTGGCGCGGGGTGGGGGGGGGTTGGGGGGGTTAACCACACCCTCCCAAGAGCACTCAGCTTTGCAGGCAGAAAAATAAAGGGTTAAAAAGATATAATGAGTCATTCTAATATATTCAGATCTATCTTTGCACAGTTCCCACTTTGCACTAAAATTATAGACCCTGTTTTACTAGAAAGTGCGTTTGTGTCACAGCAGTTTTAAGATATGCTCTCTACTGTACACAAGTTTGGGGTCGTGAGATTTTTATTATTTATTATTGTATCTTTAAGTTTCTTATGCTCACCAAGCCTGGTCAGAATTACTAAATAAAAATAAATAAAAAATACATATATATATATATATATATATATATATATGTGTGTGTATATTTAATAATATTGTAAAATAATATTACAGTTTAAGAGAACTATTTTCCAATGCAATAAAGTTTTAAATGCAATTTATTTATGTGATGCAAAGCTGAAGTCTACTGGAGTAATCACTCTGATATACTGATTTACTCTCACTTTTGATCAATTTATTGAGTCTTTGCTGAATAAAATTTAAATTAAAAAAATAAACATAAAGTCATACTGACCCTAAACCTTTGAACGGTACTTTCAACCTGATCTTACGGCAATTCGTACATATTTTACGAGGTGGCTAATTCGTATGAATTTGTACAGATGACCTACACCTAACCCCGCCCCTAAACCTACCCGTCACAGGGTTTCAGACGAATAAGGGTGAGTGAGGTCGTACTAATTAGTACGAATTGGCACGAATTTGGCACCACGTACAAATTGGTCGTGAGACTGTGTTGGTACTTGAAAGATATGTATATGGAAGATATATTCACATTTCAGTGCATTTTAATCTTTTGAACATTGGGAGCACGTCAGTGAATTCTGTTCTGCCTGCTCCTTTCTGCCTGTCGCCCAGCTGGCATGGGCACTTTGAGCCCTGTGGTTCTCCCATTATTTTATGTTTCTGTTTTGGGTTAGATTCCCTGAGGCTATAATACTTTATTTCTCTTATTGGAATAGCATTTGAGTCCTCCTGTCTTCCCGTGTCAGTGACCAGGCCTTTACCTCAACCATGGAGATCATTAAGAATTTAGTTTCAATGATTTTTGAGGCAGTCGTTTACGAGGCAAAGGACTAGACATTTGTAGATAGCACAGGCAAGGGAAGATAAGCTTAAACTTGTCATATTTAGTTAGTGTTGCACGTGTCAAATTGAAACCTATTAAAAAGTTGTCTGCGCGTTACAAGGGTTATAAATAAACTTCCTGATCCTGTTGGTTTTTAGTTGCTAGCACAAACTCGCATGTTGTGGTAATTCCGTCTCTCTCCTTATTTCTCATTCTCTTCTACACACAGTCATACATGCAAACACAAATAAAGTTTGGCCTGTGGTGCACAACTTGCAGAACCAGTTTGGCAAGGCCGTGTTTTAATAGCCTTGGTATATATGAGTGTAGAAATTTAAGCTCATATTTTAGCAGGTTAAACCAGGGCAGCTGCAAAACAAACCGTATTTGTACGCTAAGCATGAATTGATTTAACAAAAGTTTCATGTTTTTTAATTTGTCCTTCGTAGGAAGACGGGAGAAAAGGCAGGTGGGCAGGAACACCAGCATGGCTGTGGAAAGCTTTCCTGAACTCCTGCAGAAACTGCGGGAAGTGCATGAACATGAGTTAGAGGGTAAGACCCGCCATCTTTTCCTTTTTGTTTTGAGATTGACAAACCAATGCCTATGAACAGAAAACATCTTTACAAACCAAAAGAACAGATAACTATTGGTCAAATTTACTCTGCTCAGCAAAATTCACACGTTTCAATTAGGAATCTGCATGATCAGGAGTTTCGCTTGAGGGCAAAAAAATTCCCCATGTAGATTTTTCTCTTGGTTTAGTCTGTCACATGAATTTGCCGCATTGACAAACAGAAAGCTGCTTGGTTTGAAAGTGACTTCTGTGTGAGCTTTGCTTCATAAATTGCTACATTGAACATTGGCCCTTTTTGGCCTGTGAATGCACAATAACAACAACAACTTCATAAACCAATTTATAAAAACAATAGCATAAAACAATGCTATTACGTCACAAACTCAGCAATATATTGAGTAAATCTGATATTGTTTATTCACCACCATGTCATTCCAAGCCTTTTTGACTTCCTTTTTTATTTTATGTCTTTCTTTATGTACACAAAAGTCAATAGTTTAATGAATAAAGGTGGGGTGAATACAACACAATGGCACATCGTGACTCACATCAACGCTTCATAATGCAGCAAAAATTAGTTTGAACATGATATTTAAAGAAATAGTTGACCAAAAGTTTGTTTCCTTATTAAAACAGATTTGGAGAAATGTATCGTTACGTCAATTGCTCCCCAATGGATTCTCAGCAGTGAATGGGTGCCGTCAGAATGAGAGTCAAACAGCTGATAAAAACATCACAGTAATCAACAAATCCACACCACTCCAGTCAGAAAAACTTGTAAAATAAACAGCTGTGTGTTTGTAATAAACAACAAATCTATTATTAAGATAAAAATATTTGGATTTGTTTATTACAAACTTTTAGCTTTCCACTTCGTTGGAGTTGTATGAATCACATATGGATTATTACGATGCTTTTATCAGCTGAGTACAACTGTTTTTGATTTGTACTTTTGGTTAAAATATTTATTTATGCAAAATCATACCAGCTGCCACTTCTTTCTGATTGCTTCACACAGTCTAGATTCATTGTGTTTTTCTGTCTCTCTACAGGATGGCAAGAGAAAGTACTGGAGCTGACAAACAAAAAGAATATGTAAGTGTGAATCCCATATTTTTCAAGCTAAACACCACATGTAAAAAATTGACCTCACTAATGTTTTATGCGCGTTCGGTTGCAGCGATGCAAAGCGCATAGAAGAACTTTACAACAGGAACCAGCAGATGAAAGAACAGCAGCGGATTCTTACTGAGAACATCAAACAGCTGGAGAACAGGTGTGCGTGTGTGTGTGAGAGTCAGTCTTAAATGTAATCTCACGCACACTGCTCACACTAGATGTGTGTATGGGTCCTCAGGTTGCGGGCCGGGTTGTGTGACAGGTGTACAGTCACTCAGGATGTGGCTAAAAAAAGACAACAAGAGTACGAGTCCTCCCAGCTCCAGAGTCTGCAGCACATCTCTCTACTGGGTGAGCTAGAAATAGAGCTTTTATATGAAGAAGAAGCGTTGTGACCATGTAGATTTGCTTTATGCAAAACGTCACAAAAAGATTTCTTTTGAGATATCATTAATCAGATTTTACACAAATGTTGTGTAGCTGCTGTCTTGTCCCAGGGATATTATTACTGCTGGTCTACATAACCACTTCAAAGTTTGGGGTGGATAAGTCACAGATCGCATGCTCTCTAACACTGGATTTATTTAATAAAAAAATACAGTAAAATGGTACTTTTGTAAATTAGAATTACTGTTTGAAATAACTGGTACGTTTGTATTTACTTTTAAATGAGCAAGGATCCGCATGGATTTCCGTTTAATTGATACAAAAGAAAATCAAGTATTAAACATACTCATTTCTTTTTAATAAATCAGACAGGGATATAAAGAATATTAGTGATATTCTTGTTTACTGCTGCAGTGAGTGAGATGAATGCACTAAAGAAAGAAAACGACAGACTGAGAGAGGAGTTGAAGGGCTTGAGGGATCCATCAAAGTGAGTGACCCATTTGCTCAACATGCTTCCTTGCCATATTTGTGCAAGTATTTCTTGTTGTTGCCCCATTTGCACGTTCTGATCCTGCCACGTAGTGGCACGATCTGATTTACTGTAACTATGCAGCACCAGCCGACATACTGCGGTCTGTACCAAATTTCAGTAAAACATCTATCACAGATGTTGGTCACTTGTGGTCGGGGACTGTTTAGCAGACTATTATTAGGTGTTGTATATAATAGTCATGCTTAATAACTCCTTCACCTTTCAGTCGGCAGAATGGTCATTCAGTGGACGCTATCGCCCCAGAGGTCAAGGTCTCATCGGACACAGCGGTGGCTGCCGTGACTTTGCTGGCCTCAGCACTGAAGTCCAGTCAACCTCCAGCAGGGGACACCACTGTACCTGCAGCCACTGTCAAACGTGAGACGGACAACAGTCCAACTGACAGTCTGGGTAAGTTACGGCAGACATTTCTGACATATATAAAAACCAATTGCTGTTTTATTGTGATGATGCTTTAGATTGCTGAATATATCTTAGCTTGTACACATCTTTTTTTTTATCCTGTACAGAAAAAGCTTCTGAACACAAACATATGCAAAGCTGGGGCAGGGCGTTTTCATTTGTAAGCAATAATTTGTTCTTGCTCTTTTAAATCGGTTGTTTTATTGTTCTTACTTTTATTTTGTGTTTCTCTGGTTGTTGAAGTTTGTGTTTTCTTTCTTTCAGGAGTCGAATAAGCCCATGTTGGCCACCTCAAGGTGGGCCACAGACCACAGTGCTGAAAGAAGGTGAGATAAACGGACAAAACAAGACACTTTGAAATTGTAAACAAAATAAAGGCAACATTTCATGAAAATCTGGCTTTTTAGGTGCTTCAATGCAATCATTTCTCATCATGCTTGTGAAAAACTCCCTCGTTAAGTAGAAACGCGATCTTGTTATAATGTTACTGCACCTTTAATCTGCATGTTTTCACCCACGGCATAGTTTTCACAAGTGACAACAGTGATATGAAAGTTGTGACATGCTAGCTGTCCTGTCTTTGGCTGCATTGATACAGACACAGAACACTGTTTAGAGTCCCATCCTCAGAAGAGACAAGAAAGCATTAGATTTTTTTGATTTATTTACTGTATATTACATTGCTACCACACATATCCAGCATAAACATGCAATTTCTTTCCCAGCTGTTTACCTTCACAGACGTTAACCGGCTGTTTTTGTAATTTGTGTGTTTTTAACATAACCGTCTGTGTCTTGTCTTCGGTGAACTTCATTCACTGATGTAGTTTAAAACTTGATTTCAGTGCGATATACATGATAACTAAAACCAAAGAGTATTTGAGCTGTAAAGACACAACCCTATTCTGCAAAAGAGGGCGGGGAGCAGCAGCTCATTTGCATTTAAAGAGACATGCACAAAAACAGTGTGTATCTGCTTCCACTTAAACGCCTATTTTATATGCCTAAATAATATAATAAATGATCTGTGGGGTAATTTGAGCTTGAAGATTTAAAGACACATTCTGGAGACACCTTAGACTACGTATTGTAAAAAGGGGTATAATAAGGTGACACGTCTTAATCCTTCTCCTCATATGTTCATAGATCTTCCAGCGTGGACTCAGTTGAGCACAGACGTACCCCTTTGTCTCCTTCTCTTCCATCTCCTCTTAGTCTACTCAAGAACAATCCTATTTTTTCCTCTGTTGCCTCCGAGGAGCGTAGCAGCCGGCAACAAATCCACACCCCCGTCCCTTTCCGGCCACTTCCGTTCAAGACCGGTCGCGTGTCTATCCCGTGGTCGCTCTCAGAATCTGCTGACTGGGTAACGGTAGCAGCAGGCGGCTCTGGTATTGGTAGTGGGATAACAATACACCCAAGCCCGACCCCAATTCCCAGCTCAAACATACTGCGTTTCCCTAAAGTGGTCCCACCAAGCAGCGGCCACCAGTCTTGCACGCAAGGCCCAACACCCAGCGGTCTGCGACCCTGGTGTCGCAGAAACCTGTCAGAGCATGCAGAGAGTAGAGAAAAGAGAGTGACAGAAGCCGTTACAGCGCCGCCCCAGTGGAAGGTCACAGCAACGCAGCCGGAGAGGATTTTTGGAGAGAATCTGAGAGAGGAGGAAGAGGAGGCACCGTTAGATCTGTCTGAGTCGGGACGTTCAAAAAACAATGAAAAAGAGAAGACACACTCACAGAGCGACATATCTTCATCTTCATCTTCCTCACCACCTGCTACACTTTCATCTTCATCTCAATGCCCATCAAGCCCTCAAAGCGACCAGCAGACAGCAGAGAATAACACACAGGTATACTTCAAATGATGTAGAAATACCTCCTCATTAAAAACGTGTGCCTGAACAGAAAACCAAGTTAAACTTATTATAATGAAAATATGTTATTTATACTTTTAAACTGCACATATTACCAAAGCTAAAAAATAGTCAAGTTAAACATTTCCGTTCAGTTTTTACTTCGTGAGCTGACTGCTTAGCTAGCTGCTAGCTTAGCGTAATGCCAGCTTGGATAAGAAATATTTTGCTAGACTACAATAACACAACAAATCAAAAATTTGCTTTTTTTTTAGTTTGCTTCCAATAAAGCAAACAAATGTAGCAAAAAAAAACAACAACTTTATTTTAGTATGGACATGGAAATGGTTCTGCTTTGTCTTTGTTTTGTATACTATTTACTAACTGTGGCACACTAATGTTTCTTTGTGTTTGCATTTTTCCCGTTTATGAGATTTAAGACCTGTTTAAGAACTGGGCAAATAGAAAAAAAAGAAAACAGATTCTGTGGTTTTGTTAAATCAAGGCCACTTTGTACTGTTTCGTTCCTTTATTTAACATAGTTAAGTTGTGACCGCAATTTAAATAAAACAAAGGAACAATTTAGCACAACATGGCTACGACAGACCTGAAATTACTTTGTTTGAAATGAAATGAATGTTTTAGCAAAAAAAAAAGAAAAAAAGCCTGTGATGTTTGGTTCACATTACACAGCAGGAGGAAGCAAAGGAAACATGTAAGGAAAGGGAAGAGGTAAAGGAAGGTGAAAAATCTCCAGCAGCTGAAACGTCTGTCAGCACAGGGAAGAAGAAATTCGCACCCCTAACTATTCCCCTGCAACCAGGTAAAGCTTCGCTCTTCTCACTTGGTTGAGGTTTATTTGGATTGTGCTAAGTTGAACTGCATTGTTTTGCCTTGCAGTTGTGGTGATGGAGACGCTTAAATCAGGAGTACAGGTGATTTTAGCTCTGAAATTAATGTTATTTGCAGCTTTATGAGATCAGTTCTAACTTCTGCTTTATTGTGGTGAAGTTGTCTGATTATGGAAGCAGACCAATGGAGCAAGAGGAGAAAGAGAACAATAACCTTGAAGCAAGCAGAAAAAGACTTGGGCAGGATACTGATGGTAAGAGATCATCTTTTAATCGTCTGTTTATTTAAAGCTGAGCATCTTCTAAAATGTCACTTGAATTGTTTTGTCTTAGCTTTTTCCCAGCCCTCGCTCAAGGAGAAGAAAATTCGCCTGAGCAGGGGACCTCAAGGAAACCATGCAGACTCAGAGCAAGGATGAAGGTCTCTTTTTATTGTTTTATGTTTTATATTAATTGGCTTGCTTAGTATTTTCACAAATGTTTTTCTTCATGTATTTATTCTTTTATATACAGGCAATGCATGATCTAGTTGCCGTGGTTATGCAGACAGACATTTTGGCTTTCATCCTTCATCTTCCACTAGACTTCAGCTACACCTCTGTCAGCATAATTCTCCTGTTTCCAGCACAGTACATACTGCAGTCCAAACTGCAATTAAATAAGATCTTTCAGTATCATGTGCAGCTATATTATTCATTCGTTTGTCACTTCATTGGGTCAATTTCCCAGCAATCTTTCACTGTAGCAAAACAGGAAGCCAGCTGTTTTTTACAGACAAGGGGGGCTGTTAATGAACTTATCAGCTAGATGTGTTTTTATTTCCTCCGTTTCACTTTCTTCTTCCTCTTTTCTAACATGTAACAACTGATGAATAAGTACATATAACATAAGTACATACAATGGCTTGCTCCCTTGTGTTGCCAACGTTGTAATGTCAGTTTGTGTTTTCTCTCTTCCGTGTAAAAGGTGTCACATCTCATCTATTTTTGTCTCTGTCTGAGCCCTATAGCTTGCTTCTTGTAGATGTGACAAAATGAAAAACCCTCGGCTTCCCCTTTTGGTTTTTTTGAGATGTCAAGCATATATTTTGTAATACTGAATTTTCCACTTGCAGCTGTAAAAGCTGCAAAAGGAGGAAGGGTAAAACTGTGAAGAAAAAAAAGTCTACTTTTTTTTTTACTTTATGTACCATTGTTTCCAACTAGCTGTAAACCTTTCCTTTGCACTATTTTCAGATAGACTATCTAACTCGGAGATCTAATGCTAAAGTTCCTGAACAAACGTCTATCGAATTAAATACAATTTCAAGTCCATTGCATAAACTAATGGCTGTGGTCATACTTTGTGAACCTGTAATGGTTTAGGATGTGGGAAACACCTGCGTTGTTGCAGGAAGAGGGTAAATCATTTTCACTGTCAGAACAGTTCTCTGAGTCATTGGATCAATTTAGAATTTTCGATCACACTTAACTTGCCTTTTTTATATTGAACAATGTGTATGAGTTTAAAGCACAGATAAAATAAAAACCCTTGAATCAACGTATCACACCTGACTTTCTGTTTTCTAATTTTTCTAACAGGAATGTGTTATTTGATTCATGCATACATAACCCTAACTCAAATTGTGAAACGTGTATTAAATAAATTCAATGCACACAGACCGAAGCCGTTTAAGTCTTTGGTTTTAATTTAATTAAAAATCTTTTAATTGTGATGATTTAACAAAACCCACCGATTCACTGTCTCGGCAAATTAGAATATGGTGACATGACAATCAGCTAATCAACTGAGCCTGAGCCTTCAAAATGATCTCTCAGTTTGGTTCACTAGGATACACAATCATGGGGAACGCTTCTGATCTGACAGTTGTCCAGAAGACAATCATTGGCACCCTTCACAAAGAGGGTAAGCCACATACATTCATTACCAAAGAAGCTGTCTGTTCACAGAGTGCTGTATCCAAGCATGTGAACAGAAAGTTGAGTGGAAGGAAAAAGTGTAGAAGAAAAACATGCACAACCAACCGAGAGAACCCGCAGCCTTTTGAGGATTGTCAAGCAAAATCGATCGAGTATAGAATGGACGGAGGCTGGGGTCAAGGCACCAAGAGCCACCACACACAGACGCGTCAAGGAATTTGGCTACAGTTTTTGTATTCCTGTTGTTAAGCCACTCCTGATCCAACGTCAAAGGCGTCTTAACTGGGCTAAGGAGAAGAACTGGACCTTTACTCATCGGTCCAAAGTCCTCTTTTCAGACGAGAGCAAGTTTTGTATTTCATTTGGAAATCAAGGTCCTGGAGGCTAGAGGAAGGGTGGAGAAGCTCCCAAGTTGCATGAAGTGTGAAGTTCTTAGTCTGTGATAATTTGGGGTGCGCTGTCACCTGCTGGTGCTGGTCTATTGTGTTTTTTGAAAACCAGCCTGCTTTTGCTTACCAGCTTTTTAAGCTGATAAAAAACCCCAGCTTTGCTGATTTCATTCATTTCAGCAGGATTTGACACCTGCCCATACTGCCAAAAGCACCATACGTTGGTTAAATCACCATGCTGTTAGTATGCTTTGACTTGCCAGCAAACTCATCAGACCTGAACACCACAGAGAATCTATACGGTATTGGCAAAAGGAATATGAGAAACGAGAGACCAAAAAATGCAGATGAGCTGAAGGCCACTGTCAAAAAAAACCCCTGGGCTTCCAAAACACCTCAGCAGTGCCACAAACGGATCACCTCCATGCCGTGCCAAATTGAGGTAGTGATTAAAGCAAAAGGAGCCCCTACCAAGTACTGAGGGCATGTAAATTAAATCAACATACTTTCCAGAAGGCCA
>JAUMHP010000080.1:6318103-6328438 GCA_032361065.1 Enteromius trimaculatus
TTAACACAAAAAGATGAGGAATGAGATGGCTAACTGTAGTAGCGTATAGTCCACTGTCTATAATAGCCTAATTTAGACATCACTTTTTTTTTTTAACGACTACCGACAACTTTGGTCGGTTAACGTTGATACGGTCAACCACCTGTCAAACGGTCATCGGTTAGCATCCCTAGCTTGCAGCGTCATTTCTTCGGGATCCGATTGCTATATTCCAGTGTTTCCAACTGGTTACATCTGGCTCCTCCGCTGCCCCACAGTACGAGCTAAGTGGAGTAGCTTGATCTGTGCCTGATGGAGGGCTTCCTTTACTCTCCTCGGGCCTGGCATTTTTCTTCCACAGTTCTTCCACCTTGATCCCATTTGTGGCGTTTTCCATTTATATCCCTTCTGCCACAAAGTCGGACTGCGCTGGGGAGTCGGTTCCGATCGGCTCCTTAGCAGAAACCTACATTTCTGGTTTGCACGCCACCATCTTATATACCTGTGTGTATATAAGATACATGTATATAAGATTTTATTGCCGTTTTCTCCAAAGATCAGAGTTGATTGGTCTCCCAGGTGGGACCCTATGACGTCAGTAAATGACGTAACATCTCCGGTCCCCACCTTCAGGGAAGGAGGGTTACATACATAACGAGATGTTATTGTGCCTGTCTGCCTGATTAAAAAATGCGTTTCAAACACGTTCATGTTTTAGACAATGTAGGTTATTTTTTTTCTCATCCACCCGCGACCCGCCCGCAAGTAATCAAAATGTATTTTTCTATTACCCACCGCCCATGGATATAACCTAGGGCTGAAATGATTCCTTGAGTAACTCGATTCCAAAAAATTATCGAGGCAAAATCCTCTGCCTCGAAGCCACTATTAATTAATTTTAAAGTTCACGTTTTTTCGCAATGATTTTTGCATTACTGTGACAATGCACTTACCCTTACGTTACCACGAAGCGGAAGGAGATGGCAGTGTTTTGATTTGAAGTGCGGACTCTTGCATATTTAATATTGCTCTTTAACTAAGCAAAAATGTTTTATCCGATTACTCGATTATTCGATGACATTTTCTGTAGAATACTCGATTACTAAAATATTCGATAGCTGCAGCCTTAATATAACCGCCGCATCACTAACACATACATGTATAGATTTAAAAAAGTTTAAACATGTAAAACATTTTTATATAATATTATTTATATGAATATAAATATATATGGCTAAATATTTGTTTAAATATATACTCTGTGTGTGTGTATTTATATATACGTAATATATATACACAGTATTAATACACATATTATGTAAACAAAAAGGTTTATTTTGAATGTGATTAATCGTGAACATTCTTTTAGCTGTGCAAATACACTCACCCAGTATAAGGCCCACCATGGTGCTGAGATAACCCGTCCCACTGCCCAGATTGAGAAAAGACAGGCCAGGCTGCAGATCCAAGGCCTCCATCACCTCAGAGTAGATGCATGGAGCAGACAGATGGAGGTTTCCATGCCTCCAGGCCAGGTCTTTATAGGCACTGTCACGGTACTCCTCCAGGTAATAGTCTGCTCTGTCAATGGCTCTGAAGGCCCTCTCCACCAGATCAGAGCGGATGTAATGGGCCTCCTTCAGGTTGTCAATCAGCTCGTCGTTATCCTCACCCGCGCTCACAGCTCCACCCATGACGAAAGCAGAAGAGCTTCTAAGAACAGTCCGGAGGTGTGCCTATCACTGTCTGGAGGGGAAGCGCAAAGCATCTCAGATCAAACCCGGAATAAGTTGATACTAAAATGGTAGAACGTTCTTATTGACCTTTTTATTATTTACAAACAAACACAGAATCTACTATTTTAAATAACAAACAATAATACCTACTCAAAAAACACACACATATATATATATATATATATATATATATATATCAATAATAATGAAACTGTTTTAGGATCATGTTTTATTTAGTCGTAAATGACACTTGCAACAGACTCTTGTCTAGCAGGTGGGAAGAAAGCAAAGATAATGATAATTAAGAAAGTTAAATCTTTAATGAGTCCCAGCATGTCAGATATCTGACGTGAGCTGATATGTCAACAAACTTGACAATAAGACTCACACTCGCCTTCAACTCCTTCTCTCACACTCTATTTTTAGATGTCAGACAATGGCAAGTAAAAAAAAGTGGCACACTGTTGCGTCCTGACCTAAACTCTTGGCAGTGACTCCTTTCAAGCAGAGATATGGTTTGTTTGTCATTTTGGCAAGAAGACAAAGAGCTTTTAATAAATACCCGACTGATTAACAATATATATTTACAAAATTCAGAGTACTCTTATAATAAATGAAACAAATCAACAGTAAAAACAAATATGGCTTAGGCTTAACCTTTCCCTACAACTATCTGATGATCAAAAATTACTTTGTTACCTCATTGTTGGCAACTTTTGGTCTGATCGAGCAACTCTGACTCTGTAATATCAAAAACTTTTATGTTTTGTTTTAACTGGGGTATCAATGGAGTAAAGTAAAAAGGTGCTGAGAAAATATGAGCTTTTGATGATACATGCATAACACTTATGACATAGTATTGTTTCGTTTAAGTATTGAACAGCAGGACATGTTGACAATCCAAAAATCTGTTAAATATGACAAAATTATAGGTCAGCTAAGGTAACAACAAAAGCACCACAGACTAAAATATCACGAATGCAAAATGGTGGACTGGTCGCTTCTTTTATTTTCCAGACAAGTTTTAATGACACTGTAAAATCTAACAACTGGGGTCGCGACGGTACACTATTTATAAAGAACAACCGTGTAGAATGTGACACTAACAGCGCTGTGTTTCACTCATGGAAGAGATCATCACGTTCGGCAAAAGAGTAGCAAACCTATCGCGTAACACGACACAAGAAAAACACATCTGTAAAACACAGAGCAGCGAGAAACGTAAACGTGTTCGCTCAAAAATTATCTACACGTTGTAACCCAGTAACCGTCATATGGCCAAGTCTGTATTATACATTTAACAACAGTTAACTGCAGTCTGTCTATGCACGAGGAGAAGCTTTACACAACCACCGACATAAACAAAAGAGTCTCCGCCACACGGCACTCATTACTGCCGCGCTGCCTACATCTTACCGTGTGATTTCGGACCTCAGCGGTTGTCTCGTGCAAACCAGCAATGTCCATCGATTACATTAACGCGTATGTCGTGTACTTGGATCCGGGCGCAACACGGTCTAACTTGACTGCGAAAAAATTGATGCGATGTAAACATAAACCAGCTGACGCACTGACGTCACACGCACGTAGACGTCAAATGGATTGTCGCTGCCTTTCGTGGAGATTCGATTCACTCGACTCGATTCTTTAAATCTTTTCACCAAAAAGATTCGTTAACATTGAGATTCAATCGTCGGTTTGTTTAAAAAAGAAGCACACACACATTTACAAATATAAGAAAAAAGCAGTGGTTGAGAAGTCGTTGCTTGTTTCACCTGAGACAATCAATGAGTTTTGATTCTGGGTTGTGAGTCAATAAATATTTTATTCAAATGATTCCTTGACAGATTCAATCAATTCCGTCTTTCGTTCAAACGGTCTCAATTGATTTACAGTATTATAAGCAACAACAGAACATCTACTGTACACTAGATTTTTTTTCTACATTCTAATCAGCAACACTGCATGAAACAGGAACGTTTAGTTTACTAAAAAGACTAATTAAAATACATATTCGTTCACGAACGAAACACCGGTAGAACAGACAATCCAAAATGCTTCATACAAGTTGATATTCACGTCATAGCACCCAAAGCACAGTTATTTTTATATTTTCTCCTTATTCTGAACAATAATGGTTAAATCAAATCATTAAGTGATGCTTCCAAACTTGTTAGGCACCTGTAGATTCATTCAAGCCTGTTTTTATCTAAATGCAGTCATCTGCCAGGTACTATGATTAGCAAGGCGGATATTATTTCATCTCACTTCTAAAACGAGCGTCGTTATTAGACACCGCTGTAAGGTCTCAAATGAATCCTCATTATGCAGAGATAGCATTGTTTTGAATGTGGTAGTGTTACTTTGTCTCCAGCAGAGGTCAGAATGTAAAAAGCTTAGATTTACAAATGGTGGCACACTTCCATCTGTTTGTTGTCAGTCTATAAAAAGACTAATTTATAAGCAAAACAGACTGTAAACATCTCTCATCACAGCTAGAAAAATCATGATGCGGGCAAAGATGAAATATAAAAGAACATACTAGTCAACTGGCATACTTTTTATTTTCTGAATTATCAAATGAATGAGTCAAGACTGATGGAATCATGCAGCGACCAAAAAAAAACATTTTTTTTTAGCTATTTGTATCTGAACTTTTGACTTTAACGAGCAAAACTCACACGCACATCATGTAGGAAGTGTATACTCAGAAAGATCACATTATTGGCTCTTTATTTATGTTTTCCATATATAACACTGAAATGAACGATACCTCCACAAAACAGACATTATTGTTCTCTTTTAACACTGATATCAATGAGCACAGGTACAAGGATACACAAACACGGTCACAATCCAAAAACAACTACACACTTCATTTCCAAAGTTACCTCGAATCACGCACAGCCATAGCTTGTCCTGCACTACAGAAACAAAACCTCGGTAAGGAAACTTCCACTGCTACAAAAGTGACTAAAACATGTAGTCTATCACTGTGAAAGTGCTTATTATTATTATTCTTGGAAGTACCGTTTCTTTTTTGTCTTTTTCTAAAGGAGAATCATTTTGTGGCTACAAAATCACCAGTAAAAATAGCTGATCTCTGTAAAAAGGACGCAAGAGGACAAGCCTTGGCCGTGGGTTAAAATACAAGTTTTTTTTAACTTCTGGCATTTACTTGGAAATATTCTTTAATACAACAACACTGTCTTTTATTACAAATGTACAGAATCCCATTGTTGTCAGAATAATGCCTTCATCTGTGATACCTTCCATGATTATTTCAGACTCGATGAAATGACCCGCCACACAATTTCATACCTGAATCAGAATCACAGTTTTGGGAAGAATATGTTACGTATTGTGATTTATTTCATGTCGAACAATAAGCTGACTAGCGATTTCAATGCGATTCGCTCTTGGTGTTCGCCACTTTGCTGAATTCCTATTACCTCTCCCCCCTCAAAACAAGGAAGGAAAGAAAAAAAGGAGAAAAAGCCGGCGTCCTGAGTGGGATTTGAACCCAGTCCTTAAATGTAAACACACCCTTTCCTGCAGCGAACAGAAGCGAGAAAAGGCACACATGAGAAAACCACAGAGCTGTAAGCTACAGTACCTACAGAATGAGGGCCGTTTTGGTTCTATCAGCTTAATGGGACAAACAGTGCCTTCCGACATTTTAGCTGTTATCGTTTCTCTTGAAATGGCAGAGGAACCGTTTCTAATTGACCTACAGTTGGCACAAGTCTCAGATAGGCCGGACTCTCGAGTACAAGGTGCTAAACCAAGCCGTATTTGGTTCCACGGGGAGGGGGTTACATATGCTAACTTGCATTTGCAGATGCTACACTGCTCCAGAGAACATGCTACATTATTAGACAGATTCAACACACTCGACCTCGTCGCGCAACATTCGTAGCTGCTCATCATCACCGACAGCAGGCGTTTAAGAAGCATGCACCGAGGAAGAATAATTCACGCATGCTTTAGGCTATCTCACGTCAGTAGTAATAAGCAGATAGAAATGTTTCTCCCGGCGTAATAAGACGATATGACATCTGTAGTGAGTGTTCCCTCTACGCAATTTAATAGAAGCAAGAACTCTAATGAAAACTCTGCCGTTACAGATAGACAACGTCTTCAGATCGCTCTTAAAGCAAAGGAAACGCTGTGGTATTGAAATGCAACGCACACATCTTTCCTGCGGAAAGGTTACACAGAACGAGGCGAATGAGGCCGATCTGACATTCTGTGGAAATGGACAAAGATTTATGCAACTAGCGTCTCCTTCGTTTTCTCCGTGTGTGAGGGCATGCCAATGACAATCTCAGAGCTCAAACCACATCTTTTTTTTCGGTTTAACGAAGGGCTTGTTGCTGAGAGCCAACAGATCCGATACCGCACATCGCATTTTGGGCTCTGTTTTTGTACTGGCGACAAGGCAAGAACATGTCGGTCAAAGGGCTTTTGACATTTCAGACAGGATACAGGTTCACATTAAACAACAACAGACAAGTCAAAGATATTTGATCCCAGTTTTGTTGGTTGTCCATTTGTACCTTTTTTTTCTCCAAATGAAAACTAATCCACCAACACACACTCGCGCACGCATAAAGAAAAACCTTTTGGTTGAAAGGTCATTAGTTGGCATTCAAGATTTTTGAAAAGTGCACACATGTTCTGTCCATCACAATATTGCTGCCATAATAGCAAATGAACAACATGACCGCTGTGTACTATTTAACGAAACGACCGGCTGAATAGAGGCACAATGTTCATTTCACAACTCGCTATTATGAGTCATACACATGTCATTGCGATGATTGGCATTTTAAACACGTATCTAAGTGTGGCGTGTCCCACCAGAACTGCACAACACCATACAATACTAAAGACAGATCCACCGAGGAGAACTTTCAGCACAGTACAATGCGTCTAAACGATTACAGCCTAAGACTAATCTGTTAACCATTGTCCCATTAATGCGGCTGACTTACATACAGAGGCCCAGCGAGTTTGGACCAGAAAATAGGAAACTCTACAAACATCCTCATTTTCTTCGCTTTAGAAATGTACGTTTACATATTATAAAACACATCGTATCCTGGAACCACAGTAAACTGGGTCTGTCTTTTTTTAATATTATTTAGTCTTCTATGGATAGTAGTACTCACAGCTTTTGGAAAGATATTGTTTCTGTTTAGCTATTATAAGAGAAAAAGAGTTAACAATTACACTGTAAAAATATATGTATGTTTATATACTATATATAGTTTTTTTGTCTTCTTTTTTTTTCTTTTAAATACAGAATGAATATATTGTGTAGGTATGGCCATCACGGCAAAGGAATAAAGGCATCTGTAACAATCCCCACTTATGCCACGGTCACATGACCTGAGGGTAGTGTGGTTGCTGAATGGGCGTAGTCGGTAACGAAAGCACAGGTCAGTGGCACTTTGTGCATCGAAGAAATAAAAATCTAGTATAAGGCTACACGGGTGTATGCTTGTCTGATACTAGTCGAGTAAGGACATTGTGGTTCAAGAGTTTCCGTCAGGATGGTTGGTTTTCGTCTTCCATGCCCCACCTCAAAAACGACCGCTGCTTTCCCATGGTCCGACAAAGATAAGTTTAGCAAGAAAGCAAAAATAATCCATTTGCCATTCATTAGGATTGTTCAGGGGAAACAGTTTTTGGCCACTACTGAGAGCTTGAGGAGGTACAAAGAAAAATCAAAGCAAAAAAACAAAGACAAGAGGATCCAGAGGAACATTTTCTTCCGGGTCGAGACGGACGGGGTAAGAGTCAAAGCTGTAGGTTCCACAGTACTGGAATTGCTTTTTTCCTCTTTACATTCCTATAGGAAGTAATGCTGGTATAAGGAAAACCCTCGGTAATCATCATGTTTTATTCTGTAGTCCAAAACATGTTTTTTGTCTTTATTTTTTTATATATCGCCAAAGTTTCTTCAAGACTACTATGACTTCACAAACACACCGAGACGTTACAAAATAAATATACATTACAACCGTATCACAGTTCATAATTTCATCATAAATATTAAATAAATAATAAATAGAGATGATACTTCTCCTTCAGCTGTGTTGGAAATTCAAAAAAAAAAAAATGCAAATAGAGTAAGATAGAGATAGATATACAGGTAGAGAGAAAGAAAATGTACAAAATTATCAAAACATTGTTGGTTAAAAATATTTGCACTTAAAAAATGTTTAAAAACTCTATTGTCAAACGAAAAGAAGTTATAAAAATTAGTGGTACATTTCTTTTTCTCTTTCCAAATGTTGATGTGATGTCACATTTTCATGACTTTTTATAAACAGAAGGGCTTTGAACATTTAAATAGGTGAATTCAAATAAATAATACAGTTAAAATTAAATTATAACAAAATATAAATAAATTACAGTAGTGTCTGGACAAGTTTAGTATAATTTATAGATCAGTGACAATCCAACATCTTGTCTGATGTTGAATGGACTGAAATGAAGTGCAACTCATTGTTCATATGTAAGAGATATGACTACGCTGGGTAAATATTCCTACAGTGTGAGTACTACAAACAAATGAGAGCAAGCTAATGCTCCTTCCTGTAGCTCTAAAACAAACCAATAAACAAAAAATGGCTGGCGAGATAAAGTAGTGTTTCAACAGGTGAAATTTACAGAGTCAAACGCATGGCACTGATAAGGTTGCACACGCATTTTGCTCACTTTGTATGCTAGTACAACGTTCTCTCATTTCCCCACGACCCAAAAACACTTCGGTTTTCTTCTGGAAAAGCAGGAAAGACGAGCAAACATATGTCTGCATATGTCTGTTCTGCTGGGGCTCACGTAGGGATCGCTTGTATTTGGAGCGTCACTTTCATTGTTTTCCGAGGAGCAAGAGTGCAAGACTTTCTTTCACCTAATGCCTGGGCTGCACATCTTCTGGAAGCTCTACTCCCAGCTTCCTCTTCTTCCAAGACTTCCCACCGTTTGAATGTAAAACAACAAAAACTGTAAAGAAAACTATGTTTGTGTCTCTCCTTTCCACCGTAAATAAAGGATTTGGTTCCATCTTCCAATCCAGCAGCTTTTGTGGATTTTGGTCCTCATAGTAATATATATTATATACCTCTTTTTGAACTCACAGAATGCTCCCTGGGATGAAGGTTTAGATTGTTGTTCAAAAAAACCTGAATGCCCTTTTTGTATGTCATTTGTATGCTCTTCCCAATGGCTGCACGTTTCTATTTCTCTTCCACGCTTCTGCTTCTCATCCTCGTCTTTTGGCTTAGTCAGACCTTAATGCCTTTTACTGCCTTGTTGATGGTCTCCAGAAGGGCCTTGTTCTCTGGGTTCTGGTAGCAGTCCTTATTGGTGTACATGTCAGTCAGGGTGCTCACGTAGCTCTCAAAATTCTGCTCTGTGATTGGCTCCTGCTGCGAAGGAAAACGGGAATGGGAATGGTGGTTTTAAAAAGGGTGTGTCTAATTGATGTAGGAGAGGAAAGTTATGGAAGCGCTGTAGTAGAAACTCACCATGTGAGGCAGACGGATGTTGGCCAAACTCCGTATAAGAGCTTGACTGAGTCCAGATAGCTCCATAAACAATGCCTCATTCTGTTCTTCAATCATTTTATTCTCCTGCTCGATGTTCTTCAGGTTCTTCTCCATGGATGTAATCTAAATGACCAAAAAAATGCAGATTATTTAAATTTCCTATGCTTCAAAAAACGTAATATGATGTTGATATGTGGTCTTTAGTTTATTTTCTTTTAGACTGTCAGGAGGTGTGGCTAACCTGTGTTTGAAGGTTGACCATATCTGCCTCCATTTCATTGTTGGATTCATTGAGCTCGTTGATTTCTTTATTCAGTTGCTTGATGTCTTCATCATTGTCTAACACTGTAAAAAAAATATTGTCTCCTTTAGTTTCTCACAAAATATGACAGAAATGTGGTTGGACGTAAAATGTAGAAAAAAATGTCTCACCGTCACTGGCTCTGAACTTAGTGCTGAGATACTCTTCTCCAGGGAACTTGGCTTTCTTCTTGTTGAGGGAGGCTCTGGGGCAGCCTGAGAGACTGGGGCCAAACACGATTGATTTATTATTATATACGAAACACCACAGCACATTTGCTTCATGAGACGTGGCCGGTACCTTTAAACCTAGAGTTAGAGTGTGTAATTTCTGTGCTATTTAACTGTGACCACATTTACATTTTTATGGTTAAATTCTGTAAAAAAAAAAAAAAAAATCAACGATACCAGGAATTTTCAAGTTTGTTGAACTTTGACATTCACTACATTTACTAATATAAAGCTGCTTGGTTTGGAGTAAACAGTGTTTTATGTATCACTGCATTATTGAGTATTCAGATGATATTAGTTTTCTGAACAAAGGTACAGAAGCTTGTGTACTGTGGTAGTGGGCATCACATATGACTATTCTTTTAATTAATTTTTTTTTAAATAAAATTTCTGTTTATTATAAAAACATGTATCTTGACCTTAATATTAAATTTAATAATTTTACATTTATTCTTTATATATATATATATATATATATATATATATATGTGTGTGTGTGTGTGTGTGTGTGTGTAACGTGTGTATTG
>JAUMHP010000080.1:6328538-6342498 GCA_032361065.1 Enteromius trimaculatus
AATATATATAAATATATATAAGAATATAAATATAGAAATGTACATATGTAAATATCTTTCAAAATATATTTTTAAAATATATACTGTATTGTAAGTAAATATACACAGTGCACATACATAAATTATGTAAACAAAAACCTTTATTGTGGATGGGATTAATCACCATTAATCATTTGACAGCACTACAAAAAGACATGAAAAGGGACAGGATTACACTTCTCTAAGGACCACAGAGTTTAGCGAAAAACAATAGGTAATTTGCTCTGGAATTTTAATAGGGGTTGTGTGAGAAAAACACAGGTTCAGACATATCTCTAAACTCCTCTTGAAAATCTAATCCCGTCCAAACAGGGTCTCATTAATGTGACTGCATTTTAAGTACAAGAATAATGACTGTTTCCAAACACGTTTCCCACCCAAACTCACTCCAGTGGTTGTAAATTTCAAATAAATATACAAATATAACAAAGCTGTCAAAACCATTTTATCGCCATTCAAGTACCTGCGGTGGGTGAGGAAGCTGCCGTTGGCATGTCCCGATCCGTCACATCCTGGTGTGGGACAGGTTGGGCCTTCTGTCTTAAATGCCTTCCAAGAGAATGGAGACCCATTCAGCAAACCCTCCTTCTGCCGCCTGGCCGCCAACGGGCATCCATATGCACTGCGGTGAGTGGCGTACTTCCCACTGATGTGACCCAGGCTGTCACAACCCGGCACTGGGCATCTGTGAGGGAAGGAAAAAGATGAAGATAGAGGCAATAAAACATAAGTGTGGTTAGAGTTTGTGAGAGCAGAAATATCACCTTGCTATTGACTTCAGTTACCATCTGTTTACTCTCTGTCTCACTCGAGTCTCTATTCAAGTTTTGTAAAGAGGGCCATATTTAGCTACATACTTTGCTCAACAGTAACTGTGAATATTACAACATTCAAATAAACTGAAAAAAGACATTTTTACACTTTAGGGAGCTTGAGTGCCGCCATATGCCGGCTGCTCATTGACTGGAGTGGAATCATGTGGATAAAAAGCTCCTACGCTTGGCAGTCGCAAAAAAACAAGAAGACAAAAACCCACACATTGCACTGCAGATGACTTACTAACAAAAACATGCGCAATATTTCAATACCCCATGAGCCATCTGTGCTGTAATATATTGTTCACAGTTTTTATTTCCTCGGCAGTGTAACTAGGCATCTTTGTCGTCTTGCTTTTAGAAGTTGTACAATGGGATAAAACACACAAGGCCCTCTTCCCAAAAGGAGTTGAACATTACTAGCGCTAGCTGGCCATGCGGGGCTCCATGCACTGACTCTTAAGCTCATGTACGAGTGAGTTATTTGGAAGGTTGCCAAGGTGATATTTAACAAAGTTGAACACAAGCAGTATTTTGGGATCACAAGTGGTTCTAGATGGAAATGCTTGATTAAATCACTTCTGTTTGAATGAAGAGGGGTTTTCTAAACTGCTTTACACTGTTGATAAATGACTGTGTGGTTGGACAAACCTATTATCCAACATTTCATCATTCCATTACAATATTCCTGCCTAGATTGTGTCTTTTTTACCGTACAATCAGAAAGGGGGAAAAGCCTTGGGCTTTCTATGCAGTACGAACTTTAAGAGCTCGGAGTCCTCCTTGTCGTCCTTGATGGGAGTTGTTTTTATTCCACCTTTCTTGGCCCGTGGACACCCAGACAAACTGAAAATAGAGAGTATGCAGCTCATGATCAGAGGAGCTAGAAACTCAGAACAATAAGGATCCAGCACTACTATCCCAAAGCAATGCAGGAGAAACCAGACTCAAATACTATTACGGAAGATGCAAGCATACACCGTATCCTAACCAGGCATGATGCAACAAGTTTCCAGCAATTTTTATAATAAAAGTGAAATGCTACATGATGCGACAAAATCGCAGCCAATCGAAACACATTTGATATGTAATATAAGGTGAATCTAGGTAAATTGGGACACTTTTCGTCACTGAGATAGCAAAAGTGGCCAAATTTACCTGAATCTCTCAATAGCTATGTTGAGTTTGGGCCAATGATAATTTAGTGTGGGTGGGGCTACAGAGAGCAACATATGCAAAATTCAGTGCTTGATACTGCATGCCTAGTTAGGAAAAAGTGACCTCAGCAAGCTTTTAGATAAACAGAGAAGAGAAAAAACTACACAAGATCTGGGGTCTGTTTCCTATCTAAAATATTATTCAATAATGGGGACGGGTAATAAATGAAGTGTGGCATATACTTGTGTGTGTCTAACATACAGCTATCACTAAACTTCTCTGTCCTGTTTGTGTATTGATATGTATGCGGGAGGGACTGTTCAACGGGCCATACCTTCTGTGAGATGCGTAGTTACCAGTGATATGGCCTGAACCATCACATCCTGGAGTTGGACATCTGGGAAAGTGAAGTCAAATGTTAAATGTGTTGACCAACTTGACCAAGAGCAGGGCCAATGTGCAAGTTCGGAGTCTAAAGTACTGCACCGTTTTCATATAGAAGAGAGTAAAAGCAGCATTTAGCAAGAACAAAGGACAAGATTAGAAGTAGAGCAGACATACTTGAGTTCGGCTGTGTGTGCTGCCATGAGGGAACGAAGACTCTTATCAGCGAGAGGACACCCAGACAGGCTAAAAATGTTGAAAAGAAACAAGAGGGAAAAAAGAGAGAAGGAGAAGATAAAGCGAAAGAACCCAGAACGTCCCAAGTCAGTGTAAAAAGCAAAGAGCAGGCGAGAGTTAAGCAAGAGAAAGATAACATCTATGTGATGTCTTGTTTTATTTCATATCTCTCCTTTGAAGGCAAAATGAGCACAGAGAGGTGACTCCCGAATGCTGTGTACCTGCGATGAGATGCATAGTTTCCGGTGATGTGTCCGCTGCCGTCACAGCCCGGAGTGGGACACCTGCAAGGGACAAAGACAAAAGCCTGACTGAGTGAAATGATTCCATTGTGCTGAATATCAATTTGTGCTCAGAAATGGATGCAAATTAGATGTGACTTACAGTAGGAGTTCTTTCTTGTTGTCCTTAGGCTGGAACCTGACCTTAAAGCTGGGAGTTGTGACCTCTCCGGGGTACTTCCTGTCCTCAAGGCTGTCCTGCATCATGTCGCAATCCTCAGGGTCAGAAGAGGCAAATGACTGAGTGCTGTGGTCCATCTGTGTGAAGATATAATGTATAATTATGCTGTTTTGCACAACAATAGGCCTCATTTAAATGAAACGGGAAATGGTCGTACCTCTTCTAGCTCCTCTTCTCTCTGCCGATTGGGTTTGGTGTAGTCCAGAGGCCCCTCCCACTCTTCTTGTTTGTAGGTATGTAAAGAGTGGGGCGAGATGCTGTTGTTGCCATGGTGAAGAGATGTGGATGATGAAGATGAAGATGAAGACAGATCAGGGGAGCGCACTTCAGGGCTGGCGCAAGACATGCCAGTTTCTCTCTTTATGGGCTTCTTCATGCTTAAGTCCAAGGTGCCATTCTCATCCACCTCAATTTCCATACTCTACAACAGAAAACGTAAAATAAAATCACTTATAATTAATAACTGGGTTTGTGATGATTATTTAAAAAAAAAAAAAATACATATTAGAATTTAAATCATTTCACAGAGTAATCTGAGTGGTACAACGCTCTTTTGTTTGTTGGGTGTTGTGGGTGTCTGTAAATGGTTTGTGTTTGTAGGGGGCTGTGGGGGTTTGTAAATGTGGTGCATGTTTTTAGGGTGTTGTGGAGGTTTGTATATGCTGTGGGTGTTTGTAGGGTGTTGTGGGTTTTTGTAAAAGCTGTGGGTGTTGTGATTGTTTGTAAATGGTTTGTGTTTGTAGGGTGTGGTGTTTGTAAATGCTGTGGGGGCTTGTAGGGTGTTGTGAGTGTTTGTAAATGTGGTGCATGTTTTTAGGGTGTTGTGGAGGTTTGTATATGCTGTGGGTGTTTGAACTTGAAGTAAGTTTTTATGGCTGTTTTTAAATGTGGCGTAATTGTTTATAGGGTGTTTGTAAATGCATGTTTGTTAGTGTAAGGTGTTTGTAGGGTGTTGTGGGTGTTTGTAAATGCAGTGTGTGTTTGTGGGTATTTGTAAATGTGGTGGGTATTTGTTAGATGTTGTGGGTGTTTGTAGGCCACGGCAGTGCATATTAAAAAAACGTACAATTATGAACTAAATCGGAGTATAACAAATAAACACAGATTAAAGCTTAACAAAGTAAACGTTAAAACACATCAATTACATATGATCCTATTGTATGTTGATGGATGATGCGCGGATCAGTGCTAAAACTGGCATGTTTACATATTTGTGTGTGAATATGAAGAGATGTGCACACACGGTAGGCACTGATCCCAGAGCAGTCCCAGTCTGATTAGCGTTGAGCCACTGGGCCTTTCTGCCCATTAATCTTCCCCTTTTATCCCCTTCTGCTAAAAACATGTCAGGAAATCGAAAAATGATGAAGTAGTCACTCCCTGGGCTGAGGAGAAAGCTTTTTTAAAAAAAATCACAATATCGAGGACAGAGCTTCTCCAATTACAGTATAGATCCCAGAGTTCTCAGATGAACGAGGTGGGTGTGAGGGGCTGATAGATTGTATTTTTGGGTGTGCAAAGGCACAAGGAAAGAAAAGAAAGAAAAAAGGGACAGGAAATTGAGGGAACGGCAAAGAGATGCCCTCATTTGCATTAACCATGGAAATATTAAATAAAAGAACATGGAGCACCTGGTCCTGCCCTATCTAGGGAGCTCACTATCAACTTAATGCAATAACAACATGAAGAGGAGACAAGGATGAAACGAACGGAGGGACAGATGAAAGGGAGGAGAGATGACGCAATAAGATCCCAATAGCAAGCAAACGCATTCTCGCTAACGCTACGTTCATCTGATACAAACCCTGCTGAAGATCAATCTCACACAGACACTGACTTCCTTCAGTCGATGGATGCTAACCATTATAAACCACTCTTATTAACTATTATACATCTACACATGGTGTGGTATTGTTGTATAAGCTAGTTTGAAACTGTAGCCTGCTAAGTTACTCATAATTTAAAGTAGTTAAGCCATCTAAAGTAGATGAGAGTAAATCAGAGCAGCATTCATCTGGCACAATAGAAACAATAAGGATCTTAATTAGAGCGCCAGCATCACACTTGAACACATACCAAACTAAATGTATCTAATAAGGCTAGAAAACAGCCTAATTTGAATAAATAAATCAAAAACAGCTGCATTAAGCTACATTTTATTTCAGTACAAAAAAACGTAAAATTCTTTACAGAGACTTCTGAGAACACTGTTGATCAAAGACTTAGATCAAAAGAATTTGTGTGGGTTTTTTTTAGGCTGTTTATTGCAATGAAATGAGAATGAATCCAAATGAACAAAATTGCTCAAATGACTTCCTAATGCTCCTTTAGAAAAAAAGTTTGATTATTGCCTCAGCTAGATTCTGTTTTGTCAAAGATACCCAATACTTGTATGCTAATATCTGATCTTTTATCGAAACAGCTAAGCTACTAAAAATAAGTCTGGTTAGTTAAGGGCATCGCTACTTGTTGGTTACTTATTTTTCTTGCACAAATGCATTACTTCACTTCAGAAGGCCTTTATTAGCCCC
The DNA here is from genome assembly GCA_032361065.1 of Enteromius trimaculatus. NCBI lineage: Eukaryota > Metazoa > Chordata > Actinopteri > Cypriniformes > Cyprinidae > Enteromius > Enteromius trimaculatus. Next base: position 6,334,165 of record JAUMHP010000080.1, read on the forward strand.
TGGAGCACTTTTTTTTATAATGGATGGATGCTCTTTTTTGGGTAGCAAAATCTCATCCACCATTCACTGTCATTATAAAGCAAGGAAGTTTTTTAAAAATATAACTCTACTCATCTGTTACATTATGTTCTGTACCTTATCTTGGTGTCTGATGCTGAGGTTCTCTGGTCTCTCCCAGCAGCGTGTGGACAGGTTGAGGATTGCAGTGGCGGCCATATGGGCAGCTTCAGCATCATGGGAATAATCATAGCCGCTGGAGGAGCTTTTTCCATAACCACCGTGCAAGCTGGGACTTGGGGGGGAGGCCCTGGGGAATGGAGGCTTGGCTATGGGGAAAAGAGAACACTGCTCTGGTTAATAGTAATTTTAGTATTATAAATAGCACTTGATCCTTTCATTGAAGAACACACTGCTAACCTCGATTTCCGACAATAAATAATCTCAAACCTTAGCCTTACTATTCACAAAGCACAGCCTTTACACACATTTCTGCGCTGCAAGGAGTGTATTATACATAGCGTTCCTAAACCGTGACTAATCCTGCTCACATTTGAAGGCTTTGGGTGAAGTTTCGCTGGTGTGCATCTTTGGGGCGAGCATGCGCTTGCCGAACACCTGCACGTCGAAGCTTGCATAATCGAAGGACACCTTGGAGTACTTCTCCAGCTCCTTGGCCAGGTTAGCGCGTGGTGTGGCGGGGACGAGGCTGGGCCCGTAGCTGCCATGCGGAGGAATCTCCAACTGCTTCACAAAGCACATGGGCCTGCAAAAAAATGGGTAGCGAGAGAGAGAGAAAGAGTGAGTGAGAGAGAGAGAGAAGGTTCCATCATTTTTTTCCTCTACAAAAGAATCAATATCCCTGCAGTGAAGAAAAAAGAAGCATAAAAGGATAAGTGTAAGTGAGAATAAAAGATCAAGAGTGAAAGAGTGGGCTGGAATTAGACAGCAGAAGAGAAGCGGAATTGAAAGACTGACAATGAGCCAAAGATACAGCGAAAAAGAAAAAGGAAGGAAAAGTCCCACAGATAAATAGCCGGTAAAAGAGTAAATGGGAGAGAGAGAGGGAGCGTTTTAAAGCAGGGTGACTGAAGGAGAAGAGGATTAAATAGTGTCTTATCAGCACTGAGCACATTAGCATATCGTATAGCATGGAATTGAAGCCCTAAAACCGACTCCTTTTCCTGAAGAACCGTGAGCCCTTGCGGCCTTTTCTCTGTTCTGAAGAAAAACTCTGAAAAGACATTTGCCGTGCTCCAGAAACTAGTGAGCTGCCTACTGAGGCGGCATTTTAAGGCATCATAGATGCGAACACTGTTCAAAAAATGTAAGCAGCTTCCTTATATGCCACATTTTAACTAAATTCTAAGACTGCAGTGCATGTGTCCTTCACAGAGAAGGCAATCCCTGAAGGAACTGCAATGGCAGATGACGCGAGAAATATTATTCGGTGTAATTAAAATGGATTATTTTACTCAATATGTCTGTGCTATGCAGTTCTTTGCTTATTAGAGTATTGAGCTATTAGCTTAGCGCGACAGTACTCATAGTACTGTGTTTTTAAGGTTTTTTTCAAGTAGCAAGGAATTGGTCTAGCAATCCTGGACTGACCTTAATTTGGTCAAACTCTACAGCGAGTTTATTTCTGCTCATGTACAGCATTCTAAATGCTTGATTGAGTGTTAGGATGCTGTTTTAGAAGTAGGCAATAGGCGGCTTGCTAGGTTTTGGAAACTAGCTTAAGAATGCTAGCATGTGGGTGTGCGTGTCATTGTGGACTATGACACTGTGTTCTGTATTTAACATCATTAACGGATTTCAGGCGTGAACCAGAGAAGGTTTGAATGAAAACACGCACGCACACACCTACGTGCGTTTTGATCTGCGTGACAATGGCATGTAAAATATATTAGCCTCTGCTTCCTGTCTCTTCATTAGTCAGCGCATCCTATTAGCAGGGGTGGCATGCGGAGCCGTCAAAGGTCTCTCTGGTGACTTCTCATTGTCGACATCTCCCCTTAATGGGCTTTCTCAGTGAACTGACGCTCATTTAAATCAGAATAACACTAATAAGAGAGGACTGCTTATTATTTTCATAATCCACATTGCTTTGTCTGACCACAGACATGCTTCCTGAAGGAAAGTAATTATTTTTCCAATACTCCATGCCCTGTAAGTCCCATAATTAGCTTATCAGTGGCGTAATTAGACTAGCAGGTTTGAGGCCCGATCTCAGCATGAAATGGCAGGCTGTGCTCTATTAGAAGGGCAAAGGAAAGGGAGGACCGACATTCTGAAACGCCTGACCAATCGTGCTGTGGTAAGTGAGTTTGGTCCTGCGGTGACTGACAGCTGTGCTAACCAACCACAGCAGGTGTGTTTGATGGACACATACTGCTGACATGGAAGCTGAAGGACAGGAGGAGACCGAACGTGGGGTAAGTTTGCTGTTGCTGGGAAAAACAGGAACAAACGCTGATGTTTTCAGTTCCTGGGTTTGTTTCGGCTGGGTTTAGGCCTCACCTGAGAACACGGTCAGAGTTTGGGCTGCCCTTGATGTGCTCGCCCATGGGCTGAGGCAGGTGTTGCTTGTCGTGAGTCTTCGAAAGCTTTTCGGCAGCAGCAATGGGACATCCGGACAAACTGAAAAAGAAGGAAACGTGAAAAGAATGTGCGAGAAAAATACACTACTCTTTTTTTTTAAATAGAGCTTCATTATTGGCATTGATAGTTCCATGGAGAACCTTTAACATTTTTTAATAATGGAAAAAAAAACATCCCAAAAAGGACACTCCATACCTGCGGTGTGTGTTTCGGTTGCTGTTGACATGCCCCTGACCAGTGCAGCCTGGAGTTGGGCACTTCAAGACATTCTCGTGCATGGCCAAAACTGAGAACAACCAATCAAAGTGCAGAAAGGAACAAGTCAGCCAATGAAAAGACTACTTGACCCTAAAAAACAAACTCTCCCAGCATGCATCTATTTTGAACTAAGAGATGAGAGGTTTAGGAAGAGACATGCACAATACTATATGTTGAAAGTGCAGTGTTTTGTCTTTACTGCTGCAGATTATCACACAATCAAAAGATGTGTCTGTAGTTTGATGTTGACTCACTCTCTGGAGGGATCCGATCTTTGTGTGGGCAGCCTGACAGACTGCGGTGGTGGGGATAAAGTCCCGTCACGTGACCCATTCCATCACACCCGGGGGTTGGGCATTTGATCTCTCGCTTCTCTGATCTAGAACTCTCTGTGGGCAGCAAAACACCTGTCAGTCAAACCTTATCTGACGACATTATCACTTCTATCAGGACAGCAACGTACAAAAGACGGGCATATTCCCACACACATTGCACACAAACACGCTCTACGGTTTCATACTCTCTGGAAGTTGTTAAAGTTGCCTCTGGACCCATGAGAGGGCACATTTACGGTGATAATTACGGTCATTATGCGTTTTGGGCAGGTGGATGTTTCCGTACAGGATTATTATCTTCAGTGAGGGTGCGCAGGGGTTTATTGGACTACCTACTGAAAAATGAAGCTCATTAAACAGACTTTACCATTGGCAAAGCACATCTCCATATTATACAGGAGGAGAAAGAGCGAAAAGTATGTGAGGTCCAAGGTAAATGAATGAAGGTGCAAGGACAAAGGCAGAAACATGAAAAACAGACGGAAGAGAGAAAAAAGGAAAAGGAGAGAAAGTGAGAGACGTAGAGAGAGAAAGAGCTTGCATGTGCGCTCCAGTGGCTCCTTAATTAAATGTTGAAATGTTAACGAGACATGCACCTCCTAATTAAAACTGGTCGGAGCGTGAGGAGGCCAGTTATAGAGGGGGTGTGGAGCCCTACCGAGCGCTCAGCTGAATCCAGCACCACACGGACTGGGCACAGTGCCAACCCAGAGCAGAACAACACCACAAACAAAACCAATAAACAAATAAACACGTGCCAAACCAATCTAATTACACACACCCTCTCTCCCCTTCAACTCTCTCGCTCTCTCTCTCTTTCTAAGTGCTTCAGTAATTATAGACTAAGGCTGGAGTTTATCTATGGAAACCAATTCATTTGACCCATTTATACTCTCCAGATTGCTTCCCCCATTATTAATCTTGCAGTTCTTTGCCTGAGCGAGAGCTTGCCATTTTAATCTTCTTTCTGATTAATCATGTGTGGGTGTTTATTTATGAGAATTTGTTGATATTTGAGCACTTGTGTAGGGTGTGTTGAAAAATGCATATGTGCGAAGTTTAAATAGCACTCTGAGTGCACTTATCAAATGGTTTGTGGCATGAGAGTGTATATAAATTCATTGCATAAACACAAGCAGGAAGAATTTCGGCATGAGTAATGATGCGAAAACACAGCTTAACAGAAAGTGTACTATGTAAAGATATAAACTCAACTGAAAACGACAATCTAATTCATACAACTATTTTTATGCAAATTAGGGCAAATTTTTTTTTTTTTTTACAGATTTTACAAATTTGACATTTTACATAAAATGGTAATACGTACAGACTGTAAAAACTTTACAATCACGTTAATGCGTGTTCACTTTTCCTCTTTAAAAACTCTTATATATAAGCATTATAAGCATTCTTATATATATTGCATTAGATTATATACTGTAATATACACAAGTCTTTGCATACTTTGCCAATTTCAGTGCAAATTGTAAACTTTAACTGATGAGGAAGTCGTTGGGTAGCATCTTCGCATGATTTTATGTGAAATCGTTTTTATGCAGACTGTTGCATTACTCCAAGAGTTTATGTAAGAACGATTGTGCTTATATTTTTTTAAGTGAAACCATTTTAACATAGCGTTATGTAACAACTGATGTAAAATATTTTTTGCAATGCTGTTAAGATTTTAAAAAACTATGCTTGCACAAAAAGTTGCACAGATACGACAGTTTGATGGTTTCAGACAAAAAAAAAAAAGATGTGAAGACCAGTGATGGACAGTAATGAAGTAGTTTTACATCTGTACTTGTAATTTTATTTTTAGCAACTTTTACATTTTACTCCAAAGCATAAGATCATACTTTTTACTTCACTACATTTCATAAAACTCTAAATCATGTGCTTCGAGACACAGCTGTGTGTTTGATTAATTAACAAACTGATTCTTTTTAATGAACCTGTTAAATCGATTCACCAAACATTTCATTCTCGAATTGGAACGACCTGATTGCAGCTTCTCGATTCGAAAACGTATTTAAATGATTGTGTACTTCGTCCACCTCTGGTAAAGACTATGCACAAACATTATTACTAAAATTGTCACTGTCAACTGAATTTTAAGAAAACTCTACATAGAAATTAAATAGGGGTTGGTCGGTAAAATGACAAATGTCTGACCTTTTCCGAAGCAGCTCTTGCGGATATGTTCCATGTGTTTGCCGGACCGGTCGTCGAGTGGAAAGAAGCGGTGGTGTTCAGGAATACGGCTGAGCTCACGATGAGCTTTGACTTGTTGGGCTTTCAATGCAATGGCCTGCTCCAGCAACCCCAAGTTCCCCCGCATTATGTCGAACATCTCAGACTCATCCGCCACCGTTGATCTTTGTGACAAGCTGTCGTCGTCCCCATCATCATCATCATCGTTACCATCCATGTCAGCATCCCTCTCAGACTCCTCAGACTGCACTTCGATAACCACAGGAGATGATGCGGGGGCCTTACTACTAGAGCTGAAGCTTTCTGGCAATGCAAGTTTGCGGGAAACATAGTCTTCCCTTAAATGAGATCCCTGAGTGGCAGTGATAACCGAAGGGGTGGTGTTTCTCTCCCCTTCCTCTTCAGACTTAACTTCCTTGTATGTTCCTTCTCTTTTAATCTCAGACCTCAACACCTCATCATCATCTTCTTCTTCTTCATCATCTTCTTCAGCCTGTTGTGTCTCCATCTCCTCAGTAAAATACTGGTGGTCTGACTCCCTCTGGCTCTCAGTGTGCATGTCCACTTCTTCGTCTTTAACCTCACCTTTCATCACTCCATTCTCTTGAGACATCAGAACTCCTATTTGGTTCCTTGTTTCCTCTGTTTCACTTCCTTCTTTCTCTTCTTCTTCTGGTTCCCTGAAAGGGCTTTTATCTTGTGTTACCACTGTGATGGACTGTTGTTGCTGTTGGGGTGACATGGCACCGTTGTTGAGGGGCGTCACTGAGTTGGCCACTATGTGCTGATAGTTCGAGAGATCCTCAGAGGATGAGAACTTGGGCTTCTCTGTGCTGGACGCCTCGATGATGATGCACTCCTCTGTGTGAAAAACATGTGTAATTGTGAATGTAAATGTGTAATTTTCTAAAGACATGTTTACAGAGATTTTAATCTCAAATTGTTCAGGACATACTACACCAAAGTAAATCCTAGATATTATAGGTAAAGTTCACCCCATTTTTTTTCACCCAATTTATGTTGTTCTAAACCAGTCTGACTTAGACCAGTCTGATTACTGTGAAGTTTTTTTGATGTCTAAAAGCCCATTCACACCAAGCACAAAAACTATAAAGATAATGATAAGTATATGATTTGTGTCAACACCAGCTAATGATATTGTCTGTTCAAGCTCTTTCCGTTTCACAGAAAATACGATCTTTTCAAGACTTTGTTTTGAATCTTAAATGATTTAGTTTTATTTTAAACTGTTTTTGACAACTGCTTTTATACTCTCAGGTATTCTGTAAAAGCTCTCCCGGTTCTGTTTTTTTTTTTCCCTTTCCTTCAACATTTACCAGAAATGCTTTCTTACTGCAAAACACCTCATTTTCTAACATTTATTGTTACCTGAGAGAGTTTGGAGCTTCAACATTGACAGCAAAGAATAACTCAGAAAGGGTGCAATGCTTGTATGTAAATGTCAATGATGTGACAGCCAACTATTTGGTGAGTACAATTGCTTTGAATAAAATTTGCGCTCTAAATCAGGTTGTGACTTCTAAAAATGTATAGCAGTCACTTCGGTTACAGAGCATATGACCAGTGTGTGTATGAATATAACTGTATTTATCCGGCTATCAATGAGACTCATCACTCACCTTCATCACCATCCTCTTCCTCTGTATTGGTGCTCTCTGTGTTCTGTTTTCCTTGCTCTTCTTCTTCACATTCCTGATCGCTAGCTTTCTGCTTTGCCTGCTCTTCATCCTCCTCCTCTTCTTCCCTCAACTCCGTCTCCTCTCCGCTCCCCTCACTCTCTGCATTGAATCCTTCATCCATCGCCAGCTTCAGCGGGTGAGACTTTCTCTTGGAAGCAGGTTGCTCTGACTCTGCTTCCTGTAGGCGCCTTTTTCTGGCCAATGGACAACTCAAAGCACTAAGAGATGAAGATAGATCATTAATTAGAAAATTTGACAGCTAGAAATACAACATTAAGGACGTGTACAGTGTAAAAACAATGAAAACATGCAAACCACAAACGCATGCAAGCCAAGCATGCCATGCTAAACAGTCTATGGAAACTCAGATGAGGAATGGAACAATGTTGGATATTGACCTGTAGGGGGCAGTGAGCTGGCTAAAAGCCTTTATAAATCACAGCCAGTTGACTGAAACACTTAATTATACCACAATAAAATAAGAAACAGAGAGAGAGAGAAAGGAGAGAGAGGTGGAGGGTGGAATTCAATAAAGCCCTCACCTAGAAAGCCTCGCTATCGGACGGGCAGTGGAGATAGATCTATAAACATGAAGCATCTCAAATGGCTTCCTGAATGTATACACGTGTAAATAAACATAACTGTAATATCTTTCCAATAATCAATACCCTGCCTAAAGACCTCTATTAGGGAGAGCGGGAGTAAGAGAGAGAGGTTGTCATTATCAGAGAAAGAGATGAAGATTAAGATGATCTAGTCTACGGGCTAAAGAGCGTTTGGGATCAGGAAAGGCTATGTGGCCGCAGAGGGAGGTGAATCAGGGGCTACGGAGCACCACACGGGCATGTCATCTGTCGTACCTTCTGTGTCGGGCATATTTGCCACTGATATGGCCTGAGCCATTGCATCCTGGAGTAGGGCAGCTGAACAGATAGAGGGGGTCAAATTAGAGATGCTTTGTAGCTTTTGTTATTTCGTGGTGCTTGTGCGCTAACTAGTTCATCAGGAGCCACATTTTCACGGCCAGCACAAAACAAACAAACATAGATTTTTAAATTTAGCTAAATAATTGTTTCATCAATACGATGGAGCTGTGATTGATTTTCGTTTCCTGTGGCGGCCGTTCTTTCGTTAGATGAAATCCCTTTCGTCTTTTGCAGAAATCCCTAGTATTTTGTATTCTCGTTTATTACCTGAACTTGTGTTCGTGTGCATTTTAATATATA
>JAUMHP010000080.1:6419405-6443069 GCA_032361065.1 Enteromius trimaculatus
TTCACTCTTTTCCTCACTTTCCTTCACTGTAAGCGTCATGCACATTTTACTTTCCACAATTCCAGTTTGAAAAAACAAATACAAATAATACAGCGTAGAACGTATTATTTTTGCAATGCTATATGCCTAATATAAAATAATTAATAACTGACAATAACTTTAAACAGGCAGGCTATAAAACTAAAAATCATAATAAGGAACAAATACTAGGTTGTGAAACGGTTAACGATTAAGAAAGTTTGGAGGCATGGATGGCATGCACCGTGATGTAAAATAATGAAAAAAAAAGCAAATACTGTGGAAACAACTAAATGAGAAACTGATGTTTTAAAAAACCTCTTTATCACTTTAGATGGCAGAAGTGTATTGGCTTTTGAAAAATCTTTAAAAAACAGGTGCTTTTAAAAAAGTGTTTGAAACTCATTCGTCTTGTCTTTTTCGGCTCATTCTTCTTGTCAATGAGCTTGACTCACTCTTCACGTGATAAACGAAATCTGATCTGTGATGCATGAATTTCGTTCATTCGATGCACTGCATTGAGCAGCTGTAAAGATAACAATATAGATCTAATAATCATTCTCAATATTAAGAGATGGCAGTGTCAACATCACAGCTATAAAAATAAAGGCACAGAGAAACTATATTGTTGGAATCACTTTCAGAACTATTTTTTTTCCAGCTTATGAACGATACAAACTTTGACATCCAATCAAAATCCATCCTGCTATAAATAGCTCATGAATTTTAAGCGGCAGACATGAATAGAATATGAAACTGATATTGTTTGCTGTTGTGGACACTATCATTATCTTCATAGTTATCATTCTTGTTGTAAATGGGGCCTAAGTATATAAGAATAATAACTAATGTGTTTTTTGTAAACATGAACATGTGCCATGAACAGCCCACTTACCCAACTGATGTCTACTTACTGATTAATACTTATGAATGCCTCATAAGTCAAAATATTTGACTTATAACATGTACTGTAAATAAAGAGGGTGCCAGGATTCCTTAATCTTCACATTCAGGTCATAAATACGGCAAGAACATAACCATACTTTCAGGATTTCAGAAAGAAATGGTATCGTGACAACCCTACACCACAGACTTCCATTTCTGTCAGCACATTTTTCTTTTTAAACTAAGGCGAGTTCACAACAATCTCTGTGGTTACTGACAGCATATGAAAAATTGTGTCAGTATCTTAACCCGTACTTAACCCAAACATTCCTTGAAGTTAAAAAGGAATAATGATAGTGACATGCTGCAACAGAGTAAAAAGAGGTCAGAACCTTCTAAGACTTCTCATAATACAGATGTTAGTACAGACTAGGTTCAGTTGAGCTCAAAATGACATGGCATGTGTTCCCGGGCATCTGAATGGCCAGTGTGCTTCTCTCTTCTTCCCAGCCAAGCAGCTGGTCTCTGGGATCCAGAGCACTTCCTCAGCCAGGTGCAAGCATTCAAAGAGCCTGCTCTCTCTCTTTATCTCTCTCTCTCTCTTTGTGCTCTATGGAGTGTAGGATCAGAATAAAGTAATGAAGCATTCTTGCCTCATTTACAGTCACAAAGAATATGGAGCAATATCTGTTAGAAAGCAAGAAAAACTGTACAAAGTGGAATCGAGCTGACAACCAAACCAAAAAAGAAAAAAAGTGTTAGAGCAGCTCTTCCACCAAGAGAACCAGACGCTGCCATTTCCCCTCCCCTCACTGTCCTTTCTCTAATCTCATAAATTCCACTGCACCTTTGACATCATCAGTCTTTGTGTGCATGTAGGAGAGAAAAATAGTTTTTGATGTGAAAGTAAGGCTCATATCATTAAAGTGATGCAGACACTGGAACAGCATGTCAGGGTGGTTGCTAGATTTTTAGTGAACATCAGTCAAAGGTACTGCACAATATCAGAACGTAGTACATAAGAATGCACAATATAGAGCACAAATGCAGAAAATGTGCGATTTTGGCCAATCATTGCAACTGCATTAGGCTTGGGTCGATAGGCGATGCCGTCGTCCATCGTCAATGGCCGATAGACATGACGATGCCGAACCGTTTTTTGCCGAATTTTGACCCCCTGCCAGATTATGACTCAGCTAGTTTTGGTAGGTTTAATGTTAGGTATGGGGGAGGGGTTATGATTAGGGGCGGGGTTAGGATTACTATTTATTTCAACACCGGCATCGCGATGCTCCGCCCCGCCACAGCAGCAGCAACCAACTCGCGAAAAACACACTTAATCTATGGGGGCAAATCTATGCCATTAATAAGTGAGTGCACCACTGATGCTGGCGAGCGCGGTAAATCATTTCCGCGAGAGGAAAACATATGTACATGGGAAGAAACGGGGCCGCAAGCTCATATCAAACACTCGCGCGCGATCACTCCTGCTCTCAATCCTCTCACAACACTGTTTTGTCAGGCGTGGAGCGGGGCTTGGTGTTTTAGTACAACTAACCCGCCACCTATGGCGACGCCGATACCATCGTCCATCGCGATGTTTCACATCAGATATCGTACAATGCCAAATTGGTCGACATCGCCCAACCCTAAACTGCATGAAAAGCAACAAGAATTTTTCCATTCTTTGTTCCCAAGAACAAAAGTGTAAAGGGACGGCAAATCATGACAGAACCTAATCCTATCCCAACACTTTTTTCTTTTTTCTTTATCTTACCGTGGCAGTCATCTTGTCACTTTCCGCCATGATAGCGGAGGAGTACTTGTTGGATGGCATCACTATTTCCGTTGTCTTTTTTATTTCTTCCTCTGAGTCCTGTGAAAAACAAAGAAACATTTCAAATTTAGGTAAATGGCCAAAAGAGGCAAAACATAGCAAATAGGACTTCAAAAAACATAATGGACCTTTGAGAAATAATTGTACTCATTATACATTATATCGAACCCAGTCTAAACTAAACATGATCATATTTGACTTAAGGAAACTAAAATATTCTTTGAGAACAATAAATAGAAAACTTGGTCAAATAATAATGAACTTTATATAAAAGACATCACACAATCAATGACACTAAGAACACTAAGAACCTGTGATTAGGTCTTAGTTCCAGTTTTTGCCCTTCAATGTCTGTTTTAGGTAATGATGTTCAGGTAAACCCATGATGAGACCACAGCAAACATATGATTCGACTGACTTGTCCTGTTGCACTGAACAGAGCAGCGTGAAAATTCTTTAGTTTTTTTCTTTACAGTCACTTTGGCTAAAAATATTTTTTAAGAGTTTAAATGGAATAGTTCACCCAAAAATGAAAATTACAGCATAATTTTCTAACCCCAAAGCCAACCTAGGTTTTATATGACTTTTTCTTGCAGACGAACACAGTCAGAGTTTTTAAAAAATATTAAAACGTTTGGTAATGCTGGTGGATATTCTTTTAAATCTCTACGAATTGCATTTACAACAACCCATCGATCTGCTTCAGAGGATATATGATAACCCCTGAAGGTGTATAGGTTAGTTTTACGATGCAGTACTTGTGGATATATAGCTTTAAATTAATGGCTTCTACCCACCAGAACTACCAAGCTTGAAAGAGCAGGATACATTTTTAAAAACTCTATGTTCATCTGAAAGAAGAAAGTCACATACACCTGGGATGGCTTGGGGTGAGTTATATATTCTGTAATTTTAATTTTGGGGCAAACTATTCCTTTAATATTGCACTGTAAGTCTTTATGGAGCATTACAACTCCAAAGCATATCTATAAAATGCTGTAACTCAACCATAACATTTAATTCATGCTTCAAAACTCAGTAATTGGTCTAACAGGTTTAATAATTGAACGGATAATTAATGGCTAGGACGATATTAAATTGTTTAGAAGTGGTCAACACAAACCTCCAGTCATTCATACTTTCAGATCCCAGCTGTTGTTCACACCCTGAGGATGGTGAATGCATTGCGCAACTGACAAAAAGAATATCTCAATGTTTTCTTGGATCTTATCAGTAATGACAATTAGATGATATTTTGCTGAGTGTGTTATTATTGTGCTGATATATCGAGGACTACCATAGACAGCTAACTCCAAAAGTTTTTGATATTCTTAATATTCTTTGTGGAGGTCAGTTCACACTGATAAAAATCTTTTTCAGTAAGTTTCAATTGACTTTTATGGGCATTTTGCCATTTTTCTTAAAAGTGTGCATTATTTTTTGAGTCACACAGCTGCATCTGAAGTGGCATGATGTATAATTTAATGCAGAACATTTATCCTGCGGTTACAAATGCCATTGTAATATTTATTAATTAATTATTTTGTGAACTGTAAAATAGTAATACATTTTTGGAAAATTAAACGACACTACGTTCATACTGATTAACTATACAAAATTATATAAATATATATGTTTTTGTCCCCATATCTTGAAATATATGATCATTCTAAATGCCCTTAATTAAACAGGAAAGTCAAATAACAAACTCTAAATGCGCACATGAACTAGTCTACACTTCACGTAACGTGCACACACTCTGTAGGTGTTTTAAATGTTTGATAATGTCAAATCACCCTTGTTATAGTCTATATAACAGTCTATATTTAACATGCAAACTAGTTTTGGGGAAACAGGGAAACTGGGGAATGTGTCAAGCCACATTATCCAAACAGCATAGGCAAGGCCTCCAGGTGTGTCCTACAAGAAATGGCTAAAGGACATTGTGCTCAAGTCTGCAGACAAGAACGTGCAGGTACACAGACAAAGGCACTTACTTCTTAACTTCTATGGATCTCATTTCAAGTCCATTATCTAAGTGACAATGCGTCAGTTTTCCTTATGGGTCCTATAAACACACATGCTCTCTCCACAGCCCAGTGGGGGAACTGAGAAGTGAATAAGAGTGAATACAATAAGAGGCCACATCAAAGGTCTGTATGAATGACAGAGATTGTCCTCTGAATCTAATGTGAGGAAGGTTTTTGTGTTAACGCACTTTTGAGTGGGTACGTGTGTGCCACAATGATCACAAAACCTATATTAAATTTCAAATAAAAAAGAGATTAAGATCATTATCAAATTCTATCATGAATAATAAAATTACACAAAACATGTTTCCTCAGGTACTGTAGAGCCTAGGAAAGTGGGGAAGTCACAAATGGTGCGTTCAAGTCCTCCTCGTTCGTATTTTTACGATTTGGGAAAACATGCAAATGCAAAATAAAAAAAAGTGCGTCAGTCGTGTTTTTAGTCCATTTCAGAATGTGTTGTGAAAATAACTGTTACTCTGTTTAACGTGTACAATAACATGTAGTGTAATGGATTATTGAAAGATAAAAATGGTGAGTGAGGACTTGGTATTGTACATTGTGGACGTTGCAATCAAAAGTGGAGGCAAATGGACCAAAGACTTTAGATACACCTAGCTGGATATACCAACATTCAATATGGTGGAATACATTCTGTTTTCTAAGTAAAAGAACCAGTTGCCAATTGGTAAAGTCATTGCGTCCTTACAATTAGAAGCTCCGGCTGACATAGGCCCTGTCCCAAATCACACCCCTTGTGGTTGATACATTTTCTTCACGTAATGCAGTGAGTCTGCTGCCGAGCTTGTCTTAAGCCGAGCTCACACTGTGCGATTTTTTAAGTCCTTAGGATCGTAATTATCAGACTGTACGAACATTATCATGATCACACTGCGGGATCTCAGTTGTTACTAATTGTACGACAGTCAAGACATTAAAAAAAGGGTGCGCGCGCAAAAAAAATAAAATCTTGTTCAGAGTTTTACATCAACCCACACATTATTAAGTGACCACGAGCTGAAAAAACCAAAACCAGCATATTTAAGAAGAAGCAGCACCACACCCCCAGACCCAAATTGTGGCTAAAATGGCACATTGTGGGTCGGGCTTTAGTGTGGGTTCGGCAAAAGTGCATATTGAGGGTGCAACGACTGCAAAGATGGTGCTCGTGAGCATCCTTCAGAAAGCTAAAATGACAAATTGGATATCCTATGAACTCATAGAGTTGCCATTTTGTGCCATTGGGGACAGGGCCAAAAAAACATTGAGAGCTCTGAGACGTGCGATTACCTGGTTCACCATGAAAAATAAGATTATGCTGTGCTATTTGAGCATACAAACAATATTTATGGGACCATTCTTGTCAGATTTTGTTGCTGATTTTAGGATTTCACTGTTCAGGTAAATAGGACTTAGTCTTAGTTGTCTGAAATAGCTTCCTGGAGGTGAAGGAAATATGGCCACAAACTGAACAGACTTTAAATGGGACTTTGGGCAAACTTGAGCTGCAGGGGCAGGATTTAGGCAAACCATGCGACATGGATGTGGTTAAAAGGGACACAGCTGCCGCTATTGGGCATGTAATTTTTGTCACTATACAACTATAATTTCTATTTTTGCATAAAGGGGTAAGGGGTGGGATTAGGGTGAGGTAAGTAGTTGTGGACAAAAGAAAAGAATGTGAGAATTTGTGTTCTGCATTTGACTCATCCAAGTGCACAGAAACAGCAGTGAGAAGTGAACAACCACGCACACACACCGTGAACACAACCCCAGAGCAGTGGGCAGCCAGTGCTGCAGCGCCCAGGGAGCAGTTGGGGAAAACGGTGCCTTGCTCAAGGGTCTCACCTCAGTCGTGGTACTGAACGTAGAGAGAGTGCTGGTTATTCACTCCCCCACTTACAATCCCTGCCAGACTTAGGACTCTAACCCGTGACTTTTGGGTTACAGGTCCGAATCTCTATTCATTAGGCCACAACTCCAGCGATTTCTAGAAGACAATGTCGATATTTGAAATTACCAAAACAAACTCACCTATCGAGAAGAACCAAAGCAACCCCAGGCCTTCCACTCGAGTTCTCTCCAGCGCTGGAGAGCTGATAAGATAGTTACACGTGTCTTACTTCTTGCCTTATCGGTCCGCAGACATTTTCTTCTATTGTTTTTTAGCTTTCAACTCTGCTATTTACCAAACACTTTCTACTCCACATAAATAGACACACCCCTTACAGCTGATTGGCTGCAAGCTTGGCCAACTCTATTTTCTAAAGTGTTTTTGAAAAAATCACTTACTCTGCATGTAATTAATAAAACACAATATATGTTTATGTAAACACAATGATGTTAACGTGAATGTTAGTTTCCAGTCAGAGCTGTATCCCTCCTCCATGTCTACAGACTACTTAGGTTAAATTAATTTTGAAACATGCATGGTATAACATGTAAAACCAGTGTGAATTTTCATTTCGTACTGAAGTTAAAAGACAAGTTTTAAGCAAAAATTGAGAAAAACATTTGCGTTCACTGTATAAAAAAATAGACGTGACCTGACAGAAATGAACGACTTGGTTACACTCTCAGATAGTTTTGTTAAAAGACGAGAGAAGGTAACGGGCCGTATCGTTCTAACTTTAATGTGCAGTCTCATTGTTACTAGAGATTTGATTGAAGTCTGAGTCATTTCTATGCAGCAGCGCAAAGCCAAAGTGACGGCGCGGCATTCCTTCGAGAGGCCCCGCGGGCACGCCGTACAGTCTACCACCGCCAATTAGCACGTTACCCTCGCTCAGACGCACACTCGACTTAACTCACATTCACCCCGCCGCGGAATTCACCTGCACTCAGCGCCTCAGCTTATTTATCACACGCGCTCGCGTTTATATTTTTTAAAACGGATAGCTCTTTTGAAAATGAAAGTCTAGAGTCATCATATATACTTGACCTCATGTTGGACCAAACCTGTGCGATTGTCTTTCCTCACTGGAGCACAAAATGAGAACGACAACCTCACGCGTTATTCACTTTTCCTAAAAGATGCAAGGAAAGGTCCTCACGTTCTGAATAACGAGGGTCAGTCTTTTTTGGGGACGAGTTGGCCAAGTTAAGCAATGACAGAACTTACATTTTCGGTGAACTACAAATGCATGGCATTACGCGTGAGGAAAACGGACAGAAATATAAATGAGATGTTTCCATAATTAATTATGTTGCACGGGCGAGAAGCTGTCAGAACAGTAAAAACTTTAATCCGCGTGACGCGCGTTATAACACTTCTATGACGTCAACTATTTGAGAGCATTTGCTTCTTTCTGGGGAAAAAAAGCTAAATTACAAATATTGGTTTCAGTTTCAAAGCCGTCCTTTTTTTCGCTGAATCTGCACAAATCTATATTTTATGAGAACATTGTAAAAGTCGATGTGCTTAAAACACTAAAGAAATGTAGGAACAACATGAATCAATCTTAAAAACTAACCCACGCTTAATAATGACCTATAAGGTTTCCGCACACCTCAGCCATGCGCGCTCGATAAACACACACCATCCCATGCAATAACGCGACATATATTCTAGTTACATACAAAATCAACAGGTTAAAGTACCTAAGTTAAACTAAGTTTGAGCAAGAAGTCTGTATCATCAGACATGTGCGGTCATGCTGCACTTGAACTCTCCCCGAGAACGCGCACTAGTGCTGCATCATGCAGAAGAGGAATGAAACTTACCTGTCTCCGAAGTAGTGTTGTTACAAAAACGCAGAGACTGAAGGCGCCGTTAGAGTAGTCCACTGCCAAAGTGCGGAGGTATGTCACTCTAATCTTTTCTAGTACACACGCCTTTAAACCCTTGGGGTGAATATGTAAATGGAGTCTCCTTCACAAGGACCGCTCGGTCTTTCGCCTCTACACTCAGGCGTGATTTTCCCGGGTCTCGAATCGCACTCCCACTGAATAAACGCTACTTTTACCTCCTACTGTTAACCCTTTCTCGGGGTGAGATGGTTTGTTTTATGCACAAGTTCTGTGAGATTCTATTTTGTGCCATAAATATGCTTATTTTTACTTCCTCTTTACAGAACTACTTTTTAACGTCATGCAGTTTTTTTCTGTATGTAGGCTATTTATGTTTGGAATTATTAAATATCTACTTAGTATGTTGCACGATCTTTAATATAATATTGTAGGCTACATAAATTTATATGTTGTCATAAAAGCATTTGTGACATGGGATGGCGACTGATGAATGTGGTCAATTTATGAGAAAAACATAAAACAAATTGGTCCCTGTAAAAACCACGTCTGGTTTTTATGCCAAGTCGCCCATAACTTAAGCAAACTAGGAAACACAGTTTATAGCATTGCAGTAGAATTTGACAAAATTAATGTTGTTGTCTTTTATATGTGACCCTGGACCACAAAACCAATCACAATGTGGGTGTATTTGTAGCAATCCAACAATGCATTGTATGGGTCAATATTATTATTTTTATTTTGGCTTTCGAATCGAATCATCTACTTTTTGCAAAGATAACACTATTTACGTATCTTGCCTTCTATAGTAGTTTAATTAATGCATAGATGCATTTAGATTATGAATGCACTACAACATTTCATGATCACATGTGCTCAGAACTCTTTATAGTACGAGAATGACGAAAGTGCTGCTCGTAAAATCGTTGAGCGGAAGTGAGGAAGCAGATGTGACAGTTTAGGGAATGAACAGAGGAGCTGCAGAGAAACAATGTTGCAGTTACATTTCACGAATGATACATTACCCGACAATGTCAGCACTGACTTTCAGAATCTGAATAAATTCAGTGAACAGGTAGGAATCCAGTATGCTGCGAGCGGAAAGTGTGAATTACGATAGTGATTAATGTGTTTAGTGTATTTGTGATCAGCAGATTATCTGTATTATTTTGAATCTGCGTAAATTAACCGGTCTGTCGATTGTTTCGCCTTCAGAAAAAAAGTCGCCTGCAGTGTCTAGTGTGTATACCGTTTAGTCACGTGAGATTACCAGAACACTTAGCATTAGCACGGATAACCTGGGCTTCTTTAGTGCTGTAGAGGCCAAACGCGACCTCGATACACTTGTAGTTACTGCATTTAGACACCTATTTTCATATCGTGCAGGTTTATCGTTTATATAAAGTGTGTTATTAGTTGCCTGCCATTTTTCAGGAAGAATATATATATATTTCCTTGATTAAATACATTATTTAATTCCTTGATTAAACACACACACGTGTGTGTGTGTGTGACCCCGCAGGATTTTAAGAGACCGCAGTAAGTGGACCCAAGTACCTCTAGGGCAGGGATGGGCAACCCCAGACCTGGAGGGGCTTTTAATTTAAAAAAAAAAAGAGTTGAGCTTTTAAGGGCAGTTTAATTAAACACACCTGTATTTTTTAAGCAACCCTTTAGACTTTGATTAGTCTTTTTCAGGTATTCTTAAATGGGGATCGAGCTAAACTCTACAGGCCAGCGGCCTCCAGGATGCTACCAGTGTTGCAAATTTAGCTATTTGTAGCTAGATTATTGACTTCCCCACCCCTTTTGAGACTTTTTTTCCCCCGTAAGTTTAGAGACAAATAGCCAACATTTGGACAAACCTTACTTAAGTTCTCTTCTGCCTACTAAACTATATTCATTTTCATAAAGATCAGTGAATTTGCCATTATGATGTCATCTAGTTACATTTAGCTACTTTCAATTGAAAGCAGTTGGCATCACTGGATGCTACACACATGTATCATGAGTAGTTTTTGTTACTTAAATTTGATTGTATAATTTCAACATCTGAAGCAAAAACTGCTGCACACCATTAAAGAATTGTATCTTATAATGAGAATTTTAAATACATTTTCAGCGTATTATACAACTGTGGCCGGTATATATATATCAGAGATGCTCACAAGTCTCTGAGCTAGAGTCCAAGTCAAGTCTCAAATCTCTTTATTATATTAAGTCTCTGGTTATAATAAGTGTTCACGTACAGCAACCCATCCAACACAGCATAGCTATATACAGTATAAGGAATTCATAGCATGTAATATGTTATAATGACTGCGTTATCTATTAGCATACAGTATCAGCTCTGATTTTGGTATATATTAGTGTATACAGGCTAGTGCAACATGACAAAAACACCAAGAATGCTTTAATTTTAAGTTAATATCTGTATTTTGCCTTGTAGCATGGACACACAGTACAGTACAGACCAAAAATTGATAAAGTCCAAACAAGGCCAAACATCACATTGTAGCTAAATGCAAAACACTATTGCAACAAACCAAATGATGTAAAATATATGAAGAGATTAATGTTTTTAATCATTTTTTTTAAATACAGAAATGTTAAATGATTTAAATAACTGACAGCAGGTGGCGGCAAGAGACTGATTTAATTACCGAATCATATCATCCTTTTCATTCGTTCGAACTGCTTCTTCATTTAGGAATAGAGAGTGACTGTCTGCGTCCAATATTGCATACTGCTTAAGTAGGTACTACATTTAAAACTGAACATACTACCTGGGTCGTTAAAAAGTATGTTCTATATAGTATGAGTGTGAGTAGTGTGAATGGAATTCTGACGTACTATATCCGCCATATTGATGTTGTAACGTGTCATGCATGGTCACAACAGCGCGAAAATGTTTCAATAAGTCATCTGTTTATTTAGATTGTGTTAAACAAGTGTAAATTAATCACAATAAACAACGTTTTTTTCTTGAGGTACTACACTTGAAATAAGCTGCGTCTTTCCGCCATTTTATTTTTTTATATGACGCCTCCTCTCCCGGAGCCTCATGGGATAGAAAAGTGTCCATGGTATGCTTACTACAGAATTCGGGCGGAAGCAGTAGGTCACCCGGGTACTTCTCGCCTACTGAATTTCGAATACTATGAATTCGGCCATTCTTAGCATCATTGATACCCCACGAGGAGAGATCTTCCATGGGGCCCCAGTCCGAGGGACATTGACAGTCATCATTAGCCTCTTACATTTTCTGACAATTGCTCTATCAGTGGTTCTTTTTTCACCAAGCTGCTTGGCAATTGCCCCGTAGCCCTTTCCAGCTTTGTGAAGGTCTACAATTTTGTACAATTTTTGACAGCTCTCTGGTTTTGCCCATGCTGCTACTTAGACTTTGGTTGATTGTGGGGTGCACAGTCTTTATGACAGCTAACAACCTCAAACAGGTGCTACTAACTTAGAATCATGAGCAGAGTGTATCTGGACTATTTAAATGGGTGATCAAATACTTATTGACCTCAGTGTGTATATACTAACTTCAAACTGCACCTGAATTTTAAATCCTTTAGATAAAAGACCTAATGCTAAAATGCTTGTCATTTTCTGCTGATAAATATCCATTTTACTCAATTTATTTGATTTTAGATTTAGATTTTTTTTTTTATTTAAGTTTATATATTAATGCTTGAAAATGTATGAAAAAGAAAGTGCAGCCAACAAGACCCTTGAGTCTTTGGAAACCCATCTCAAGATATACCTCACAAAGTTGGTCAGTGGAATTTTGTAGAGCTTAAAATATTTGTAGCTTTGATTTGTTTAGTTTTTAAGTGACTTAAGTAATTATTTTCTTAATTTTGTGAACTGTTTTTATAAAATATGGAAATAGTGATGTGAGCCATAAGACCACATAAGACTTTTCACCTAGATCGTACACAAATGCAACCTTCATTTAATGCCAATCACTCAGCATTTTCTTTTCTCCCATTGCAGCAGTTTGAGAGTCTGACAGACATCTTATACCAGTTCCTTCTAGAACCCAAAGAGGTGAGTCAAAGCTCTGATATTACATCTCTATAAAGCCATTTCTGTGTGTTAAATCATTGACAGGAAATGCATGAAAGGATGCACTTTTATAAGTGTCAGCCAATGCATGATCCAAAAAAAAAGGTTAGGCATGGTTGTAAATGAGTTTGTCTTTTCATCAGAGCAGATTTTGATTAAATTATTACATCACTCGCTCACTAATAGATCCTCTGCAGTGAACGAGTCCAAACATCTGATAAAAAACATCATAGTAATCCACACCACTCCAGTCCATCAATTAGAGTCTTATGAAGTGAACAACCCTGCAAAAAAACAAATGTTTGTAAATACAAAACCTGTAATTGCTTACTCCAGGGGAAAAGTCGTCTTGCCTAAATTAGGTACAGACAAGACTGTAAGGAAAGACCGATTATGTGAATGTTTATTGCGAAATTGTGAAAATATTTAGTTAACAGAATTCACACATGAATGAAAGTGTCACATTGTGCTTCTTCCTCATCAGTCCGAGCGGTTCTTGCATCAGCTGACGGAGTTTGCTGGAGAGAATGGGATGAGTGCGGGACCACTGAGGGCTCTGATGAAGGGTGTCCTCCTCCTACCTCATGGTAAATCCTTCAGGACACTTATCTTGAACAAATCCAGCGCCTTTATGTGAAAATTCACCAATGAATAATGCAGTCCCCTCCCCTGGTGATAACATCAAATGTAGTCGTTTAGCCTGACCCCATCGCCGATCAAAACATGCTATGATCCTAATCTCACGGAGTGATTGTTCAGTTCATTTTACACCAAATTGCTGCGTTATGCGTCTAGAGGATCCTAACATATGCAAATAGCTCTTGTGACAAATTGCCCCTGGGAATCCGATCCTAATGTCACATGTAGACTGCTCGACCCTACCAATCAGTATGCATTGGTATGCTGCTACATTTGCATGCAATGACCATCCTGCTGCCTGTCCTTTTAGACATTAGACTGATGGGACAAAATGATGAGGGGGAAAAAAGTGATGGTGTAAAATATGCATGAGAGAGATGTAAAAAACCTAATGAGCTGCCTATATAGGAAGCATGTAGGAAGTGTACTCTTTGTAAATGCTGTTTCAAAATCTGCATCTTTTTTTTACGTTTTCCATCAACATCACATGCTTAGTCATTTAAATGATCCATTTAATGCATCAATCCATATAAATGTGTTGTTACACCCCTATTTAACTCGTACATTATCAGGGTTCCATATCAGTTAAAATGCTGCCTATTTTTGCATATGCTTTGGAACAGAGATGATTGGAATATAGATTTAAATGTCTTCTTTTCATCTCAGGTGCTTTGAAAAGAAATCTAACAGCTGAACAGGTGAAGGCAGACTTGCTCTCTTTAGGTACTATTTTTCCCATCATCTGTACCCATTTGCTTAAATTTGTCACAAGTCAGTATTTAACAGTGGGATCTACTGTTTAATTACAGGATTAAATGAAGACAAGGCCAGTCATTTCTCTGACCAGGTTTGTCTGAAGTTATGTCGGTGTTTTAGTTGTGTCTGTAGATGGGAATGAATGTAAGATTCAGTATGTCTCTTTTTCCCAGTGGAGAATCCACTACCCTGTTTTGTCCAGACTGGCCGTGGGACAGACACTAATGGTCAACCAGCTTGTTGACATGGAGTGGAAATTTGGTGGTAAGCAATGTATAAACATTAGTATGTAACTCTATATTACCTACAATGCAAAGAAGTATGTGTAGTGCAAATATAAATAGGCGATTAAATAACATGTAAGTAATTTAAATGCATATTATTTTACAGTTACTGTTGGTACAAGCGAGCTGCAAAAGACCGGAAACATTTTTCTACAGGTAAACTTTTTAATTAAAAGCAAACATTTATCAGGAGACCAATTTTAAGCTTTACATCTTCGTTTAAGGTTGTATTAAGTTACAGAATGTTTGTCGCAGAAAGACAGTCCTAGTTGACAGATTACACAGAAAATTGAGCAGACTATTGTGGGTCATTTGTCTTTTAGCTATGAGAATAAGTGTCTCAGACCTTTACTGTTTGATGCCCAGTTTTTCTCTGTAACCATTATTGTTTAAAAAATTAATTCAGATTGAGAAAGTTGTGTATATTCCAACCTTAAAGTATTTAACCCAGTACTTTAGTGGCTGAAGCAATTTAATCAATCATAACTACACAATGTCATCTGAAGCTAAATAATAGCCGTGTGCAAGAAAAAAAAATATATAAAAAAATATATTTTTGATGATATCAAGAGAGCCACCAGACCCTCCGTAGACAGCAATACAACTGAAATAATCCAGATCCAGAAAAGCAGTAAAACAGTCCATGTGACATCAGTGGATCAACTTCAGGTTTTCCGTGCTACGAGAATACTTTTTTTTAACAAAGAAAAGAAAAATAACATCATTTAACTCTACCGCTCTTCTCCCCTGACTTACGTCTTCCGCCATTTTAGAGAGTATCACAGCGCAACGCATACGCAAGCTTTAGCGCATTTGATGTAATCAGCCTTGTTTACATCCGGAGGGAAGCACGCGCATGAACATAATTTCTTGTTTACGCCTAGTGGAAGGCGTATACATGCGTTGTAATACACCCTAAAAATAGAGGATAAGATGGTAGAGTTGAATTATGTTTGTTTTCTTTGCGCAAAAAAAGTATTCTCTTCTCATCGCAAAACTTCAGCCACTGATGTCACATGGACAGTTTTAAACTGTGTTTTTACTGGATCTGGGATCATTTCAGATCATTGAATTTGTGTTCCCAAGATGAACGGGGGTTTTATGGGTTTGAAAAGATATGAGGGTGAGAAATTAATAACAGAATTGTCATTTTTGGGTGAACTATTAAAGGAATAGTTAACACAAAGCTAGAAGTTTCATTTATATTGCAAATTTGCGATGAGGCTGCAAATGGTAGAGAAGAAAGATTCTTGCTGACTTAATGAGAACCTTAGCACATGCACTAACCACACCAGAATCACGAGAGGCTGCATGATCACAAGTGAACTTGGTTACATGTGAATCAGTGCACTCCGGCAAAACACTCAACTCTAAGGGATTGTTGGTGTGCTATTCATCATCTTAATGGATAATGTGTTTTCTTAATGGCAAGTAAATGTCAATGAAAATAATTATGCTACGTAATAATTACCTACATCTTCTCTTATCCCAGCTAAAATGTAAATATTGTCCTTTTCTAATTATGATTCCAATTAACTGCAGTCTAATGTGAAGAATATACCTAATCAGGACTTGGTATCATTTTATACCTATGGTGGGGTATATTTGGCTGTTTGGTATTGTTATTTTTCATTTTCAGTCTAAAGTTTCCTTTAAGTGATAAAACTCTTGATTTGTAACTTCTGTCTGCTTAGGAAGGTTTAGTGTTAGAAGACAAATAAACAGGTTCATCTTTTATTAAAGTTTTCTTTCTTCTCTCAGCTGAAACTGGTGATCAGAAAAGGAAACACAACAGAAAATGTGTACATGGGTAAGCTTTCTCCGTTGTCTTGTTGTAACATACTGTAAATGATTCAGTGATTTTGATGAAATTTGTTTGAATCTGTGTGCATTAGAGCTGACTTTACCTCAGTTCTACAACTTCCTTCATGAGATGGAGCGCGCCAAAGCCAGTATGGAGTGTTTCAGTTAACCGAGGTCGTTGTAAACGGTTTGCTTCTTTTCCTGAGGATCAGTAAACACCTTTAATGATGTTCCCATACTCAACAAACGATTCAACAAGAAACCTTACTAATTATAATTCACTAATCTTAAGGTGTTGTGTGATTGTTTGCACACTTGTACATGTGTTTTTGTTTGGGACAAATATGACATTCCACATTCATGCTCTTTATGGATGATCTTCTGCTTATTAAATCTTTTGATACATGCCTTTGTACCAGCATATGTGCTTTTTGTACTTTGTTCACTTATAAATTTATATATTTTAAATAAAAATCCATTAGGCTACTTAAGACAACCTTTTATATCCAACCTTACTTAATTATATAATTAATTACAAATAAAATGCATTTTACATTTGTAATAACGTTTTAATTAATGGTAATAAATTGGGCATTTTAACCACTACTGCGAATGCTGTTAGGTCTACTGAAATGTATTAATATTGCTGTCAGAAAGGTGTTTGCCTTTATCAAAGGCTGTCACGCTTCACAAAGAGTCAGACTGATGTAATTAATAAACACAGTGTTAAATATGAGTTCCCTGTTAGATGGTATTTGTGTCCTGAAGCAACTTAAGGTGGGCGTACACGGTGCGATTTTTGAGGTCGTACGAGCGCGCATGCGATTATTTTTATTATTATTATTTATTTATTTATTGTTATTGGAGGAAATCGTCTCTTCTCATATGGTTGGGGCTCGTATGGTGGGTGAAAAATTACAAGTCGAGCAGAGTGCCTTACGAGCACTTCCCGACCTCACAATCATTTTAAACATGTCAAAAAACGTCGGGAGCTGTCGGTTGAAAGCGTGACGTGTGCTGAACGAGCCGATTTGTTGAGCAAACTGGAAATGACCAATCAGAAGCTAAAAAAGAAAACCACAGAAGAAGAAAGATGAACAAGGCAGCTCCACGGAGAATTTGGACTGACGAGAAAGAGGACGCTGAACTCTGGCAAGAACAGCAAGCGCTGTATGATATATCGAGCAGCATTTAAAATAATATAATAAATAGTAATAATCCATAAAAAAGGACCTGTTGATATCGATTGATTGAATTCTCTGCTTTTCTTTTTTGTTTTTGTTTTTGCAAGCCATTGCTGCCACAAACAAAAGGATCTCTTCCTCAGAGTGCATGTTTTTGGCACAGTACATTGTGAATGTGATTGCCTCGGAAATCGGCAGGTTTTAAAATCGTGTACCACTGCGTCCGTAAACAATGTCACTCGTGACGTGTGCATGGCCTTCTGTCTTCCGACTGTCCGAATTCACACCATGTACGCTGCCTTTAGTATCAGACTGACAATATCAAAGAACACACCCAGAGGCTGTGTAAATAAATCATTCAATTGATTTGGCCTTATACTTGTCACTGTTTTTCTCTCTTTGAGTGGTAATGTTTCCGTTCTTTTCATTCAGAGAAATCTGGTTAATGTAGTACCAGTTTCATACTCAGATTTTCTCAATTATTGACTGCCACTCTCCTGTCAGCATGTCAGAACGTGCAGGTCATGACTCATTAGCACCAGGTTCTCCGCAGCTTGCAGTGCGTGTCGGAAGACATTACTCTCATAACAATTCCTCACTGTGTTGTTATTTTTTTTAGCAATTTGGTGGAATTATTATTTCGTAAGATCTTCTTACAAGGTCCTAAGAGTTAGGTGTAGAGGTGGATCTTCAATTTTGATTTTTCTCACAGAAAATTTGGTGGTTCAACTGTAATTTTATTTTATTTGCCGTGCAACCGACTCTCATGAATGTGCAGTGGAGACTGACATGGAAGAGAGCGTTGAATGGAGTGTGGAATTTGTTTTTCTTTTCTTCATGCACAAAACATATTTTCGTAGCTTCATAAATTTAGAGCTGAACCACTGATGTCACATAGACTATTTTAACAATGTCCTTACTACGTTTTGGGGCCTTGAATGTTCCCTTGCTGTCATTTTATTTTACTTCGTATCTAAGTGAGATAACCAAAACCACTTGTGCAAGCGACTTGTTTCGAGTTTTCGGTTTAGTCACTACTAAAAATTCTTTGTTCAGACTGCTTTCATTACATTGGTCGGTAGAACCGTTCAAAAGTATCTGGTGGCCATGAAGCTGCTATAAAACAATAAACCTTTCTAGCAAAACAATTCGATTTTATCTGTATAGTTATACTAGTTTTTGAAGCATCATGCTTATAGCATTTACTAACTAAAACGTTGATCGTAATCTTTCACACGTAGTAAGATATGCAACATATGAATTTTTGGCATGCTATTTTAAGAACCAGTCAAGGCATGGGGGTGATAGAGAAATGCTGTCACATGATAGATGTGAGGGACGGCTATAAATACAGTCAAGTAAATTGTATCTCAGTGGTTAAAACCACCACAGTGATTTAAAGGACTGGTTCACCCAAAATGAAATTTTTTTGTCATTATTAACACTTGCTCAAGTAGTTCCAAACCTGTATGGATTTCACAAAGGAAGATATTTTGAAGAATGTCTGTAATCAGTCTGTTTTAGAATACCATTGACTTCCGTGTTGGAAAAAAATAAGGTTAGCGTGAAAACATCTTGACTAGGGAAGTCTAAGTAGCTTGAAGCAGGTTTATGAATTAAAGTAGATTGCATTACCCATCCTTACTGCTAAATATTATCAAGACTCATAATATGTGACCCTGGACAACAAATCCAGTCATAAGTGTTAATTTTCCGTAATTAAGGTTTATACATGATCTGAAAGCTGAGTAAAAAAGCTTCCCATTGATGTATGATTTGGATGGATAGGGTAATATTTGACCGAGATAAAACTATATGAATATCTGAGGGTACAGAAAAATCACCTTTAAAGTTGTCCAAATGAAGATCTTATTAATGCATATTGCTAATGTATTTTTGGTAAGAAATTGACTAAATACCTTCATGGAACATGATCTTTACTCACTATCCTACGGATTTCTGAGAAAAAAGAAAAATCAATAATTTTGACCCATGCAATGTATTTTTTGCTATTGCTACAAATATACCCCAGCGACTTAAGACTGGTTTTGTGGTCCAGGGTCACATATTAAGTAAGATATGTGTGCTTTTGAAATGTTCACAGAGATCTTCCTTATCCAGTCCACTAGTTCTTGTATTAATCAAATGAAGACTAATGCATCAGATTAGAACAAAATAATCAATGAGAACATGTAAAAAAGCAAAGAAATATAACAGTAAAGGGGAAAATCAGTTAAACCTTCATGGATGTCTGTTCCTCATGTAAAACAGCTTGTTTCAACAAGCACTTCTGAAGATGGGAGAGCTGGAGGAGAAAGTAGACGTCACTTTGCAAAGATAACAAATGACTCAAAGCTGACAGGTATCAAGGTTTAAAAAAAATACCACATTTGCTACATTCATTGCAATTGAAGAGCAAAATCTTTCATCGTTCGAAAACTGCCAACTGTCTAATACTGTACATTGATCAAATGCATTTAAGGTTATATCTACAGTTATATATCTTGTAAATCAGGAGCGATATTATTTGCTCTATGTAACTATCAGTAGCGGTACTGTATGTGCTACAATAACTTTCTGTTCAAACAGATTTAAAATATTGTGAAATACTATTAGCTTTTGTTTGACTATGACTTAGGAAGTGAAAAAGCTTCAGGCAGTGAGCAGTTGCCATGATCCTTTCAGCAATAAACATGAGTGAAGACGGCGATAATACTCCGTCAGAATAAAACCAAATCCTGTAGTTTGACTTTTACATTTCTGCCTCTCCAGGCCAGTCATGCTTGTTCACACCTGCTGTGCACTAAGCACCTGGTGTGTGTGTGAGGTATGTGCATAACTGAAAGCAGAGAAAGGTATAGGGGAAAGTTACTGTTACTCTAGACAGCAAAAAGAGGAAGTTAAATTCCCACGAGTATTTACTAGACACCCTAAAGCAATTCTCCAAACATCTGCCATGCTCTTCTGGCAATTTATGAGATAAAATATATCATTGTCCACTGTGCATGTAAAAGTAAACGTTCTGGGAGGAAAATGTGTGGACAGTTTTCTGTGGAAATATTTGTGGGCAGTTAATGTGTAAATCATTAAAGACCCACTAAGAGGTTGAAGTTTTGCTGTCCAGATTGCTCCTGAAAAAAATGTGCCATGGTCATTGGCAAAGCCACTGAAATCTTTGTGTATGAAATCACTTCAAGGCAAAATTCTATTTAAATCTTGATTAATTAATAACATAAAATAACTTGCTTTGACTCAATATGCAAACACTTTGCTGAGCAAAATACATAAGTTTGTTATTAAATAAAACATCCACAGTTGAATAAATTTCATTTAAATTTTTTTTGTATTTAGAAATAATATTGTGCATTACTTAAAATGCATAATTTCTCTAAAAAAATAATTTATTCCCATGAATGTCTTTTTTTCCTTTGAAATTAATCTTGTGAAAACAATCCTCTGAAACTGTAGCTGTTAATGTCTTTTTGCAGTTTTTGGACCAAAAACAGACATCCAATATTGAGGAGGTCATGAAGAATGTGGGATTTTTTTTTATTTTTTTTTTTGCCAATTGTGTTCTGCATTTAAGTTAGGCTGACTTTTTGAACTACTGTCTAAGGCAAAGCAAATGGGTACAGGACATCACTAATGTTAAAACAATCCCTTAAACCTTAAACTTTCACGGAAGTTGTTCCTACCAAGAATACAGGACTGTTTCAAGATGAAATCAGTATTGACCCAATAACTTTCTTAATGCATGTTTATATTTTTACTATCCTCTGCTTAACTGTGTAGCACCGGGTTTCCACGGATCCCTAAAAGTCTGCAATTTAGTTGTATCAGGACAGGTGGTCTTAAATTTGGAGACAAAAAGACAAGAACTGCAATATGGCTTTAAAACGATATGATTTCATTGAACAAATGAGGCTTCCAAGGCAGGTGCTGTTGTGCTTTGTGTACAGTGTTATGGGTAGAAACCCCTATGTTTCTGCTGTTCTGAAAGCGCCACCTGCTGGCAGAGAATTACTGTGGATTTTCAATAAGCCCATCTGCTATTTTGTTCAGGCCACTGCAAATATTGACCCATCTAGTTAAAAAGAATTCAGTGTGAACTGATGGATCGACAAGATAAAGCAATATAAACATAGAAACAATTAAGAGAGTAAAACATATTTATGTAGTTTAATTAATACAATAATTGATTGATAATTGTTTAAAAAAAATATTACTACTTTTAACTATAACAATAACTATATTTGCTGGTTGGCTACAAGTTTGTTTTGCTAAACGGCCAGAATCTTTTTCTAAAGCATTTTTGAAAAATCGTATACCCTGCTTTTAATATAAGCGCTAATGTTGCTAGTGCTAACTTACTCTGTCGACTTTATGCTTAACATCAACTTAAAATGATGGAATTAACTTTAACAATGGAGGCTTTGGATGAAATGCGGTAGAAAAAAATCCTAAATAGCATTTTAAAAGTACAAAAAAAACGACAAATACCATGAAATATATCATCTGATCGATGTATTGAGGTGTGGCAACCCGTGGTATAAATGGAATAACTGACTGTGAGTCGTTGAATTATAAGGAATAATGTTAGAAATAATTGACTCTGGGCTATTTTATTAATAGAAAAATAGTGCACAACCGAAG
Source organism: Enteromius trimaculatus (assembly GCA_032361065.1). Classification (NCBI taxonomy): domain Eukaryota; kingdom Metazoa; phylum Chordata; class Actinopteri; order Cypriniformes; family Cyprinidae; genus Enteromius; species Enteromius trimaculatus. The sequence continues at coordinate 6,441,316 of JAUMHP010000080.1, forward strand.
TGGTGGTGCGAAGCGGAGTGGCCATTACACCTCGGGTGTGCATTATTTTTCTATTAATAAAATAGCCCAGAGTCCTTATTCCTTACATACAGGGCTACATACATTTACTTTTTCGCTCACTGGCCACTGTGGCTACATTTGCTAGGCACTCAGCATTTTCACTGTCCACAATTTCCTTTTGGGGAAATTACATTTTATTTACATGCACCGAATGTAATAAAATCAGAACCATTCTCAATGAAATTTCTGTGCAGTTAGATGTTAATATGTTAGATGTTAGGCTTAAATGCAATTCTCTACTTTCACTTGCCCCTTAAAAAAAGACAAGCATTAATGTCAAGTTCTGTTACTGTATATAAAATTCAACTGGCCAGAGTGGCTAGTGGGAGTGACTGTTACTTTACAGCAGAAAAATGCATTGTGAAAAGGGTCTTACACTGGCTCGAACACATTTCACTATATTTATATCATTTCCGCAGTCCTTCACAAACAAAAAAGCGAAGTATGTGGTTTCCACTGAAGCCATAAATAAGCACAGTGAGAAATGGAGCTGAAACAGTTGCTCGGAAAAGGAAGAAGAGGGTTTAGCACTTCATCAGCCCCATACAGGGGCTCAGTGGGCTAAACACCAGGATACTGATACTCATCCCACACACACAGACACACATTTCCCGCCATGAGCCTCTCAAAGGCGCGGTTTCAAACAGGAAACAAGGTCGGTATGGTTCCTACAGTCTTCCTCTTTCATATACGGCCCTGTTCTTCCCCCATCTGCGTTTCTCAGCCAAGTGCACACTTTCATTGAGACAGCTCTGTGCTGTTCTCATGAATGTGTACACACACACACACACACTCATCCAATGGAGAATAATTGAGTTTCTTTTTTTGGTGCAGACCACAGACATGACTGTGTCGTGTAGATTGGGCTGTGGTGCATAGGGGGATTTCCTGCAGTATTTCACCCCAGGCTTTGCTGCCCTAATCTGGGCAGGACAGACGGCCTGTTGCAGGCCGCTTTGAAGGAAGAAGGGCCTCAACTTGTATGCCTTGAGAAAAGGATTCAGCATCCTGAATATTAACATGGGCAGTAAAGATATGCAGCTGCGCAGTTTATATGCTTTTGTGTATTCTTTGAAATCATTGGATTTGATACAAAAGAGCAAAAAATTGCTCTGCACTATTCTAACTCTCTTCTACTGTTTGCTCTTGTTACTTAGTTACCACTCACCTCAGTTCCAGCCTCTCTCATCACCCTGGCAACTGAGCCATCCCATTGCTTCCCATCCACTAGCACGCCGGGCCTGTCCCAAGGCTGACCCCTCCCCCTCCTTTCCCTATCTCTGCTCTCCTCCCCCTCCCCACAGCCTCCTGCGGGGGGGCACACAAATACTGCCGATGCCATCTCACACACTTTCCAGAGCACCTTTCTTTTGTTACCATCTCTTCTGAGGGAATTACTTCCTCAGAATGAGAATTCATTAATTTAACGGCAATGTATGATGTTAGGAACTAAAAAATGACTAAAACTACAAACGCTTTGCTATTAGAGGATTTGCTCCTTCACTATGGAGATAAACATGGAGCTAATATTCTATAATAATTATATTTATTAAATTATATATTTTTTCATCAATAATTTATGCTCTTGGGAACTAAAAATGCAAGGTGAATCATATATGTACATAGATAGATAGATAGATAGATAGATAGATAGATAGATAGATAGATAGATAGATAGATAGATAGATAGATAG
>JAUMHP010000080.1:6446013-6459928 GCA_032361065.1 Enteromius trimaculatus
TTGTGTCATTTAAGCAAGACAGTTGCGTTTTTGTATTAGTGATGTTATGTGTGTTTATGTTCAAGTTAGATTGGGGGTGTGTGTGTGTGGGGGGTTGGTTCATTTGCAGCACTTTTTTTATATAAAAGTGTAACCGTTACCGTCATGGAGAGAGGTGTGTATGGGAGCGTTACATAATAAGTTTGTCATGACTAGGAGTTATTGTTAGTTAGCCTACTATCTGCCCACTAGTTTAACTTTGAGCACCCGCCCAGTTAAACGTCTCTGCACGGCCCTGCAAGTTACCCTGTTAAAATGATTATAAAATGTAATCAGTAAGGTAATTATTAAATGTAAGGCACATTTGTTTACAAATTTCTTTAAATGTTAATTATTTTTAAGCATTTAAAGCAGGAAGTGCTTTACTACTTTATAGTAGAACTCATCGCTGATTACTGGCACACTTTCAAAATCCTTCATCACTTGAATTAAAATAATAAAAATTGAATTTTTAAAGAACAGCCACCACAAAATCCACAATATTAAAAAAAAAACCTTATTTTTTTCTTGAACACAAATAAAATATTTTAAAGAAATCTGAAGAATGAAACAGTTGTTGATTCCATTAGTAGGGAAATAAATAAATGGGAAAATAAATAAATTAAATAAATAAATAAATAGGAAACATCGATTTCAGAATGTCTATTATTATCAACATAAGAAAGAAACTCATAAAGGTTTGGAACAACATGAGGGTAAGTAAATAATGACAAAATGTTCAATTTTGGGTAAATTATCCCTTTTATAAGAATTTGTGTCACAATATTTTTATTGCATACTGTGTGGCTCCATACTGATATATACATGCAAGCAACATAAATCACAAAATATTTTACTACATTAAAGATAATTCATTTTTTGTTAGTTTGTTTCACAGGGCTCTTATAAACAGCATTTTAGACATTATATACATTTTTATTATAACTGAAAGAAGTGTGCAGTGGTCTCTTATGAATGATTTCACTAAAATATTTACATTTTCTGTGTTGCCTTTTAATAAAGTTAGAACACTATATGAATTAGCATAAAACTAAAGTTAATCATGATTTGTATTATGCAAAACAAACAAACAAAAAAAAAACTGTTTGCATAAATTGAATGTGAAATTTGATCAAATTAAAATGTGAGATTTTAGGATCGATATGATAAGCATAAAGCATTTCCAATATTGCAAGCAGTCCAAATTGCAGAAACCCATGCACACAAGTCAGTCAGCAGGGATAAGCAGCACACTGTACCCTACACCCACTCACAGCCTCTGCTGATGACTGCCGTCATAGCAACAGATAGACATAACTACCCACCCTTACACACAGTCCTGTACAGAGCAGAGCCTTACACACATACATATCTCCAGTCCCATGTGAAGCTAGACACATACTGAACCAGGAAACACTAGATAACAGAAAGCTAACACACTCCATAGTTCAGTTACAGAAGGCATGTCAGTGAAGGTTTACCTCCACCACATACAGCTTGAAGCATGACTGCTCAATAATAACAGTCCAAGCAGTGCCACATGACAGGGCAAGTGTCTAAGACGACTACTGGAACACGGTGCGGTCCAAAACAGCAGTTGTGATTTCGACAGACAGAGTGACAAACATTTCAGGGAAGAGACTTTAGTGGGCTAACCACAGATGACTGACCACTTTTCTCTGGAAGCAGATGCTCGCTTCTCTCTTGGGCCACAGCTGAAAAGGGGAAAAAGAGGCAGGGAGGGAGTCAGCAAGGTTTTGAAACCCACTTTCACTTCCCAAAGCAAAAGGCTATTTCAATTCAGCTGGCTCTACCCAGTGCTTTGTTTCCATGTGCCCGTTGCTAACTTTTGCTGAGAGGGAGCATTTAGGCTCAGGGTGTGAAAAAGAGATGACCTACCAGTCAAAAACTGAAATCATTCTTCACTTGTTTATCATAAATCAGATTAAGCACTGATATTGAATCAGACTCGAAAGCATTTTACATGAAGCCCTGTTTCGATTAATGAGCACTAATTTTGCTCTGGTGATGATGTGTTTCCTGTCAAAACAGGAAGGTGTTCTGGGGATATCGAAGGGCCATGCTGTTGTATAGCCAAATAGTGTTTAATTATATTACAGCCATGAAACATACCCGTGTCCCAGTGTGAATGCTGTCCATGAATAGTATGTGAAATTAGAATAAGTCTGTCCCAAAGTATGTTGAGAAGATCTTGCCAAAAGTTCCAGGATGAAAGTATGGATTTGCATGCAGTCTAATGCCGATGAACCATTGCGCTTTGGAGTACACTGTAAAAAATGGCTGTGATTTTAACAGTAAAAAACTGTGAAAATGCTACGGTAAAAACCAGTTAAATGGTTAATGCTAAATTCCTGTTAAATTTACAGGGAAACACCGTAAACTGACATTCACAGAATTCCCTGTATTGCATTTTAAATTTTGTTTGAATTTGATGTTTGTCTTTGATATAACTTGCTTTATTTTTTAGTTGTTTTGTATCAGTTATGTTTGTTAGGGTTGTATGTTACATGTAATGTTGTTAAATGAATATTTATTACATATTTAATTGTAATAATTCTTACCTATATATGATACTATTTAAAAGCTCCTGCAATTGGTAGGTTTCAGTGTATTTCAAAGGTACAAAATAGATTTCACTACTTTAATAGGTTGGTATATTAACATTATATCAGTATAGTATTACGGGTTGTTATTAGAAATTACGGTATTTAACTGTAAATTTAACATAACCGTAACTGTAAAATAAAAAAAATATTGTTACCGTATTTTTCACTGTTTATTCTGGCAACCACAGCTGCTGTTTTTTTTAACATAAATTTTCTGGATTTTTTTTACAGTGTAAGATTCAGTTCAGAAATATGAACACTAATAAAAAAAACTATGACAGGTGACTATGACGAAAATGTATGTAGTGCTGGATGAATCAACGCTTTATTTGTTTTCCTGGAAAAGGAATTTTTAATTATTTTTAAATATCTTTGTACTTTTTAGAGTACACTAGACTGAAGGCTTCAAAGCTATTAAAAAAAAAGAAGCCACAAAAGTAGATTAAATGAGGTCAATCTCTTCAGAACTTCAGAATACTCCGTTTTCATGGAACATCAATGAGATGTGGATTTTTGTGAAAGATTTTGAAAGCTCTTTTCAGCTATGTCACAAAATTGTTTGTACATTCAGCGCACAGCATGTGCTTCTGTATGTTGTGTCTGACTCAGACACACAGCACTCAGAGTTACACAAACGCACTCGGCCCTGCACAGAGCGTCCATGCTCACTGTTCACTCAAGGTCTCCTTGATCGCCCACATTATTTGATGATCTGCAGTAGAATTTCTCTCGCTCTAATCACTTAGTTGAGTACTCTAGGAAGGTGTTGCTGGAACTCCCCTGAGCAAAGGATTTAGATTTAAAGGTTAATACTAATGTATTTGAATTATTCTTTATATTTGATCAAACTGTGTTTAACATCATGAAAAATTACTAAAGCAATCTCTCTGTTGTTCTCTTCAGAGTCTTCTCGTTTTATTTTTTTCTCAGGCCTTTTAGTGGACACATCTGAGACTATTTTGATACTCCTCCGAGTCTCCTGAGAAGTGAAAGAGCAACCTTTCATGATCAATACAGCTGCCCTCAGGGCACATGTATATATGATAATTAAACAAAACAGCTACATCACAACTTTAGATCATTAAGGTTCAAACTTTTCTATTTTTTATTTTTAACTTAATAATGAACATATTTACATAATTATTGTATGATACAAATTCACTCACTGATCAATTTCCAGTTCCAGGTCATTAACTGTGGCATTTTATTTACATTCATGTTACATTCAGAGTTAACGCAACACATAGCACAGGAAGTATTGCTTTTGTTTCAGTGTGAAGCCCTGTTCAGCAATTAAACTGATGAAGTTGCTATGCTGCTGGTGTTCCATTGGTGTTCCTGCTTTCCTAATTTGCATGCTTTGCTCAACTTTTTTTTTTTTTTTGCTTTGCCAATAATGTCTATATCTCATATTGCCAGTAATCAACTCTCTTTGAATATTATGTTGGTTCACTGCAGTGTGATTACCCTTAAATTAAACATAGGACCAGAGTAGATTTAAACTGTGTATATTTACCATATATATTTAAATTATGATTTATATTTTCATTTATGTATTATATATATAAATATATGTTATGTCATGCTCATTCACCTTTACATGTCTCTATATCCTTTATTTAAAAAAAAAAAAATAATTTCAACAAGTAACAAATGCACCTTAAATTATGTTTACAGAATAATAACAGAACTGGATACAATAAATTACATAAAAACTAATAAAAAAGTAAATAAAATAAATAGCATGCAAACAGAAAAACAAACAAACAGTAAACTGTTTTTTGTGGGACACTCATCTGCTTTGTGTTGATTTGGGCTATCTAGACTCGAGCATTTCCTGGATCTGGACCGTCCCACCGCGCATGGGACGCCGCACAAACCCATCCATCCATCCTACCGCCTCGTGGGTCAGTTAGTGTGCCTCCTATCTCACGTTACACGCACAATCCCGTTCTCCGCGAGGACAGGCGCGCGGAGCTTCGCGGCTCGAGCTCATTCTAACAGGTGGCGAGCGATTCCAGGTGCAGCAGCAGTTCATCACCGAACGACGGACGCTAAAAAGGATCGTTCGGTCCTCGATATAAGCAGTTCTTAGGCTCCTAAACGTATTAACACGGTCTAATCATCGTGTTTAAGGTATTTAGGCGAGGGGCAGATTGGTTTAATTAGCCTTCAGCTTACAGGTGGGCGAAAACCGTTTGTAGGACGGCCCCTCTTTCAGTTCCTCAACAGGAGACGCGGGACTGTCATTTGTTTGTCATCCTGTGGGACAGAAGAAACGGCTCCGTTAACAGGTGCGAGGATAGACAAATACACCGGCGTTAAGTCGCGTGTTTGTGCAGAGCCCTTTTTGTAGAATATTTTTATTGGTGTTCGCGGTAAATTAGGACATTTATCTACATATCCAGCGTACCTCCGAGAAACCTCTTTCGTTCCGGAGGAGGACCGACAAAGCCATGTCAGCCAAAAAACGGGTGGATTTAACGAAACGGAGCCGAAGCCCCGCGGTGTCCGAGGCGGAGATGTTTGGTGATTTTCAGGAGTGGTGCCTCCGCACTTATGGGGACTCCGGCAAAACAAAGACCGTCACCCAGCGAAAATACAACAAAATTCTGCAGACCCTCTTACAGAGCGACGACTCGGAGGGCGTCTATATCGAGAGCAACCACATCAACGCCAAATTTAAGTTCTGGGTGAAATCCAAAGGTTTCCAGGTGGGCAACACTGACGGCAAGCCGAACGAGAACGGAGCAGCGGACAGACCGGTCCTGTACGTCCCCATCAAGGCAACGGTTAGTATGGGTGCTCTTTTTACCAGTCTGCTAATCAAACGCGTAATATTTGCCTATGCAAATTATGAGCCACGCGCACAATGGCGCACGGGTTTACGCTTCGCGCGGCCGGTGAATCTTGTTTAGGGTTGTGCATCTGTAGTTGAGCTCATGTCTCTCTCGGGTCTCTAGTAACCACTTGTTCGTGTGCCACTCCGCCCGGTATCCACGGGAACCGATTGTCCGGTAGCTCTCTGTGTTATCACTATCAGTCACTGGCAATGAACACTAGTTTCAGGATATGAGTGAAATATAGAGCAAACGAATCAAATGCTTTTTGAAATGTCCATTTAAGATGACATAGAGTACTAATTAGAGCATATATTAAAAATGACATTTATAGCTTGAATAGACATCTCCATAATTTTGTTTTCATCTTTTGTGAAAGGTATTTTTGTAGGCTAAAAGAAAAAAGATGAGAGTTTGTAAAAAAAAAAAAAAAAAAACCTTTAAAAATGCTGGCAAAAATTGTTTGCCATTATATTTATTATATAGTGTCAATCTTTTTATTTTTAGTAATAAAGTAGCATGTACAAATCAGCAGTGAAAATAAATATTGTTTTAAACAGTCAGTATAGCAACCAGCATGCAGGAAGACATTTTTGTTGTCATGTGACAAGAAAACCAGACATAGGATAGCACCATAACACCATTTGACCCTAATTAGTGCCTTTAAAACAGTTATAGATATAAAACAGTATATAGAAGTACATTCTGCTTGCATCAAATGAAGTTAACCTGAGAAAAATTCTAGATTTGATTTTATTTGATTTTATTACCGTGACCTTTGAACTTGAGTGTACTCAAGTGTATTCAAAGTGCATTGAATTGCAATTAATACTTGTTATAGAAATTGGTATGAATGTTTTTGGTAAATGTAGGACACCAACATGATTGCAATGAATTCATTTCTATGAGCTTGTCACATGCACTATTTGAAACAACATTTTTAAAATACTTCATTTTTTTTTGGACATTCTTTGGTTCAGTGATCCACATGTGTTTGCTTGGGATTAGTTAGACTCTCGCGTGGCATTTTTTTAACTGTTGACAAATTGGTGGAAATCCATAAGAATGTATACAATTTGAACATTTTCATCAAATCTGTGCATGCTGCCCCTATTTGTGCATTTCACTCTTCTTTGCATTTTACCGTTAGGAAAAGCATCTAGTCAAGTAAAATGGTACCTGCTTCAAACTTTTCTACATTTATATTTATATTCGAGGTTTAGTCCTTTATAGGAATGACAGTTATAAACTGTGCTTGCGTTATCTCTCTCAAATGATTAATCTTCATGATGTCTTTTTCTGAGCTGAAGAGTTCAGGTTTCCAAGCCGTTGACTTTATTATAATAATTGACTAAACCCAAACACACCTGCCTATTTGGTCCACCTGTGTAGCTTAGTGGACAATATGGCAGTGTGTGGCATTATTGGTGAAAAAGCTAGTTATAAATGTGTGTTCGCGAGCAATAGGGAGAGATAGAGAGGCAGAGACGAGGTGAGCAGGTCGGCTCTTAACAGAACAAATGGAATAATGAGGAGCCCAGATGAAGATTCATCTTGTGACCGTTTCTCTGATAAAGGAAAGGAAACTGGTATGATGGAAAAGTTAAGATGGATGCACCCTCCCCGCTCTGTGTACCCACATAATGAAGAGGCTGCCCCAGATTTGTCCTATTCAAATACTATTTTCGCTCTCTCTCTTGCTTTGGGTATGTGTGTTCTGCTTTCTTTGAGACAAGCCTCCCATTCAGTTCACTCAGGGGGGCTAATTGACGGAAATAGGAAAAACGGAGAGAAAGTGATTCCCTCGCCGTTCGATTAGCGGTGCAGGGACTGTGTTGCAATGTGCCCAGGTAACACCGAGCCTTGTTTCAGAATCTTTTGCTTGTAATGCAAATTCCAACCTAACAGAGATAATGTCAAAGGATCACGTACTTTCTCTTGATTAAATTTCAAAGGAAGAATGTAACTCAAAATGAAAATGTAGACATTTTTACTCCCACTCCCATGTTGTTTCATACCATAAGCTGTTGTTTTTTTTACTTTCTGAAGCAATGTTATAGAGCGGTTTTCCATCTTCCTCCTCCAGCTTACAACGAGCATATTTGCATTCAAGTGGATTGCACAGCCCTTGGTCCTTACCCTTCTTATTTTTTTAATCTAGTTTGTATTTTTTTACTTTTTAATTTTTCATATATTTTTTATATTGTGTATTTTGTACTGTAAAGTTATTTATTTAAATTTTATCAGTTAAATTTACCCTCTACTTTATTTTTCATATTTATTTCCTATTCATAGTCTTTTATTTTAAGGTCTGAGCAGTTGTCTAAGCATTTCACTGCATATCATACTGTGTATGACTGTGTATGTGACAAATAAAATTTGAATTTGACCGAGACAAAAAATAAATATAATAAAATTAAATAAAAACACCATGAAAGTGGTCCATATAAAAAGCTTCTGAATGTATATGGTTTCCATATGAATTCTTAACATAAATGCAGATTATCAGTATGTTGATGAAATTTTTAGTCTGTTCTTGGAATAGGACTATGGAACAGGAAATCGGAAAAAAATACTAGACGGAAAACTTAAAATGTAAAAATTACATAAAAATGTAACTTAAAAATGTTGGCAATTAACTGAAATAAGTTTAAGTACTAAATTGGCTAAAACCTAAATAAATACGTAAAAAATAAGTAAAATTAATTATATGAAAATAAAAGCAAATTTAAAATATAAAAACATACTATAATAGCTTTGACAAGCTACTTTTACAATGCTTTTATGATTCTTTTTGGTGTTTTCTATGGTGTTTTTTTTGTTGTTGTTGTATTGTTTAGATAAAGAAAAGTAGTTTCATAAGTTCCATAAAAGTTCCACTTTTGTGTTTCCTATGAAAAAAAAACAAACAGCCCAGGGGTTTGAAACAACATGAGGGTGAGTAAATAATGACACAATGTTACTTTAACATTCTTTTGTTCACATTACTGTACGTAAAATGTCAAATTTGAAGTGAAAGCTACTGTTCACCTCTCAATGGTAGGCTTGTGTGTAATAGTAGTTTTGACGCTAGAGTGGATTGATCCGCAGCTCAGTATGAAGATAATGATCAGTCTGTCGTTATGACTGGCAAACTGTTTTCTCTCAGACGCTTACTGTATTACTCATCAAAACACACAGCTTAAAATAGTGTGAATACAGCAGACATCATTCACACATGTAAAGGGGTCGTCTGACTCCCCTCAAATGACCTGTACCACTACTTTATAATGGATGAAAAGTGAAGGAGAGATACGTGAGGATGACGTTCATTCGGGTGAAGGCCTAAGACTAGAAGAATTAAAGATGGAGGGATTTTTTTATACCAGCATATGACAGAAACATGACAATGAGATGGAGCAAGGGAAAGCGGAGGGGATTTCAGGAGAGGGAGGAAGAAGAAATGATGTTGAGAGAGGGAGAAAGAGGTGGCTGGAGGAAACAGTCACACAGCCATCACATGCAGTTGACACCAGCGTCTGTGGGCACTATTAATAGCCCCTAACGTTCCTCTCTTTCCTCCCCTTTCTCTCTCTCTCTCGCAACTGTTGCAGAAGAACACTGCTCTTTCTTTAGCTTATTTTGTCCGAAAGCTTCTTTTATTTTGTGGGGCGGGGCAAGACAAGGAAGTGAGAATCTCAAGAGAGGATAAAACCGTCTAATACACTGACCCTAAAAAGTATTTGGACAGTTACACAATTTAGTGTCTTTATTGTTCATCAGCTGGAAAAGATAGTTTTGAACGATTCTTCTGTGTTATTATTGTTATACTTTACTATTCTTACATATTTTAAATTAATTATAGTTAGAATGTTTGGTGTGAACAGCCCTTAAGAGGGAATCAGGTTTTACTTTACTTCTGGATGATTTTAATGAGGGTGACCAAATGTGCCATTTTTCCTGGATCTGGATACACATCGGGCTACTTGTCATGCTGAATGTTTAGGATTTGGTTTTGAAGAAATTGGACTTAACACTGTATGGTTTTGATTCACTTTAAAAGAATGAGCTCTTACAACGAATCGGCTTAGAGTTTGTGCATGTACTGTACAGTACAGAAAGATGATCTGTGCTATTTATTTATTTTTTGTGGTATACTGCAGTTTATTGTATCCCGTTCAATAAAGACTGCAAGCTCACATGTCAAATATTTGTAAAATATCTCTCTCTCTGTCCTCAAGTTGTATGTGTGCAGTCCAGCCTCTGCCTCGCCTAAGGGAGCATCTCAACTGGGACAGCTTGTTTTATCAGTCCATTCATCTCCGTGCCCTAAAGGAGCCCCAAACGCTGAGCTAAATTATTCTGTATTACTGAAAGCCCCTCCCTCGGCACACACTGGGTGGGAGTGTTTGATGGGTGTTTGTGTTTGTTGTCAGCCATGTGCAGGTGTAGAGAAGAGAACAAACTTGCAATTATTGACATCATCATGGAGCTTACCCCTTGAGTTGGAGTAGCTAAGAATCGAAGTGCAAGGCACTTGGGTCATGTAATTATGACCAGGTCAGGAGAGAAAGAGAACCTGAATTGATCTGCTAATTTGACAAACTTGAGTGTCTTTGTCAAAAGCAAAGCAAACTTCATTTTTCTTTTTCAGTGCAGCTCTTTTTCTTTCATGTGGACACCAAAGATGATCTACCTTGCACACCCCTACCCCCCAGTCGCTGTTACCCGGGGCTCAAATATCTCTTACATACACTCTCACTCATTCACACACACACACACACACACACAAAAAGCAGGTGTAGGGGAGCAGCTGGTAAGATTAGTGCCTGTGTGTGTGTTGGTTGGTTGGTTTAGGTGTTGTATAAGGACAAAGATCTGAGTGGTTAATCATTCAGAGCAAGTAAAGAGCAAGAGTTTGCCACATCCACTGGCTGCTCATCAAGAGCTCTCGGTTTATTCGGCTTCACAACAACAAGAGAAAACATCTCTCTCTCGCCGTCCTCTCCTCTTTCCCTCAGATTACCACTGGCGCACACACGCGGCGGTCCTGACCCCCCTCCGCTAGTTGAGCAGCTGCAGATGTAGCTCCAGCGGTAATTGTGGTAGTGAGTGTTCAGGCTAACAGGAGCAGAGGAACAGGGAGAAAGGAGGGGGATGAGAGGAGAGGGCAGAAGCTGATAAAAAGACGAATGCATTGGAACAGAGAGTGCTGTGCTGCTGCAGAAGGGGCCATGCGCATGTTTGCAGGGCAGCTAGTGGTTAGTGTGTTCTCCAGTGTACACACACTATGTCCTCTTCTCTGTGGCACTTCATTAGGAGCTCCTACAGGTAACAGAATGTCACACAATTCGTCAAAGTCAATTTGAAGAAAATGCCAGTGGTGTTTGCTCGTGTTAAGGCAATGGTATTGCAATGCTATCCTGTTTCTATAGTGTTTAGCGTGTCAATAGAGTAGTAAGGGTTAAAAGATGTGCAACTTTTTAGCCTACTTACCACTAAAAGGTGCATATTAGTACCTTAAAGGGATAGTTCACACAAAAATGAAAATTCTGTCATTTAATTACTCACCCTCATGTCATTCTGAATGCATAACATTGTGTCCTAACTAGATGCAACGTGTCAGGATTACAGTGACAAGCAATTTGAGCGTCCACACCAATGAGACGCGAAAAAATCTAGCAAATATCCCAGCCAATCAATGGGCAGACTCTCTCTGAAAAGATAGCGAACTAACTGGATAATTTATACGCTAATTCACCTTTTTAACATAGTTAATTGTACATCCTGATTGTCTCATGCCGTCTTTGTTTTGGAATACACTGGTTGGTTTGCATTTGGTTTACAGTTTTAGCATATATTTCATTTGTGATTAAATTTTTTTTAATATACTACTTTTTGTTGCTTTCAGTATGACTGAAATGATATTTACATTAAACACATTTAGCTTTGAGTAAAGTGCGGAATGACCTGAGATTATCTACTGTCATATTTTGTATGTTGCTCCAGCCACAACATCGCAGTACTTAGGACACCACGTAAGACCTTCATTCACTTTTGAACTGCAAATTAAGATATTTTAGTATGAAGTCCAAGAGCTTTCTAACCCTGCATAGACAGCAATGCATCTACCATATTTGAGACCCTGAAATGTAGCAGAACTTTATTAAAATAGTCCATGTTACATCAATGTAATTTTATGAAGTTATGAGAATACATTTTGTGTACAAAGAAAACAAATATAACAACTTTATTGAACCGTTTCCGGAATAAAGAGAAGAAATTGTTGAATAAAGTTATTTTTTAGCCTGGCTGAGCTGATATTCAGCTGGTTTTAGCTGCTGGTCTCCCAGTATTACCAGCTAAAGAAGTACTCAAAGCCAGCTATGACCAGGCTGGAAGTTCTCCAGCTTTAGCTTCAGCATGCACCGCTAAATAAACCGATCTCATGACATTGACACCGTAGCTGTGTGTGTGGAATGAGAGATTAGAAGAGAGCACTACGCCACACTCTATCATAGTGGAACTAATTGATTTTAATAATGTCGGTGTGAAGCTACTTTTGATACCTGCAAATAGAGTGACTTGTCCTGAATATTCATGGGTTTTTCACAAGATTCTTGTCTTCACACAAAACCGCGCCTTTCATTCGGAGGACGGCCTATAATTTGGTTTCCCCAGGAGGCCAGCCGTATCTGTGGCTGTAGATTCAGCTGTGCAGCCGTGAGGACATATACAAGACCCAGAGAGTGATTATTTATGAATTAGAGAAAAGAGGAAGTGTCGTTCCACCACCCTGGAAGTCTAACAGAAACACACGCGCACAGACACACACACAGCTGGAGGGGGCTAATGACAGGCCAAAAGGATTAGTTTCATTTATCACCCGTGAACAGAGAAATGAAATAAGTCTAATTTTCCCGTTAACTAGAAGAAGATTAATATTGTGCGACTGAAACTAGGCACCGAGTTGAGAAAATAACTGATGCAGCGATAGTGTAGAGAACAGCGTGCACTTTTGTACGCTTCTAGTAACTGATTTTCAGTGGCCAAAGTTTTTCAATGCTGATGTTGCAGATATTTTCAAAGTGGAGAACAATGAAACTGAAGCTGATTAAGCCGAAGAGTGTAGATTTGGTTTAGATTTTAAATAACCAATTTCCACCTCAGGGAAAAAAAAAGGTAATTGTGAGATGAAGTTGAAAATTTAAAATAATAACACCATGTAAGCTCACAGCATCACACTTCAGGAAATAAATTTGCAGGTGTATATCTCACAATGTGACTTTTAGTCGCATGAAGTGGCTTTATTTATTACAGTATATAAGAAGATTATTAAGATTAAGATTAATTTTTTTGGTATATAAGAAGTTAGTGGTAGAAATCTGATTATTTTTACTATCTTATTATTATATCTTGACTGTTGAAACTGACAGTGTGAACACACACTATTTTGACATAGAAACGTGCAAAAGTCATCTGGCCTGGTTTTTGATTCCCAGCTGCGTCTCTGCTGAGAATACAAGAGCTAACAGAATACAAGCAGTCACTCATCTTCATTTACACCGTCAGCATCTCACTGCGGTTGCACACTGTAGTGACTGCAGGACAGCCTTTGAGGTGAGTGGCTGCGTATTCTGGTCTGCCTGCATTCTTGCGGTTGCCATGGTGAAGAGTCTCTGTGCTCTAGAGCAGGATAAATTAACAATGTTTTAATTGGCTCCGGGCTCTGAGTTACAGTGCGCCTTATCGCAACACTGTCATTTGCAGTGCATTATCATTCACTCTGCATATGCATTCACTCAGGTGTGTGCGTTTGAGGCCCCTTTAAATACTAATGGAGCAGTGTAACCCCAAGTGTGTGTCCAATCTTATTTCAACACACACACTCCTGAGTTAATGCGCCAAAAACATATAACTGCAATGTACTTCGCCAACAGAATACACAGCACTCCATCGGCAAACTAATCACGCACTTTACCTGACGACACAGGCAAAAGAAGGGGAGAGAAAGGAGAGACAGAAAGAGGAACGAGGGAAAGAAAGTTGAAAAGCCTTATGGGACTGAGAGAGGTAGTAGTAGTAGTAGTAGTAGATCTAAAAGTTAATGAGATGCCCCAATGACTATGCCTGCATAGGTGTCTTCTAAAGGTGCAGTCACATTTATTCAATATTTGTTGTTGAAATATCATAGGTCAGATCCTGGTATACCAAAAGGTTTCCAAAAATTAGGGATGTTTGCGTGAAGCTGAAAAAAGTTCCCTACAGTATGCAGAAAGCTATTTGGATTGAAATTGGCTTCTTTGTGGGCTTTGATTTATAACTACAATACTGATAATAGACAATGGACCCTTTTGGCTTATGCTAACAAACCTTAAGACAGCAAAGGTGACAAAAAAAGCAACAAAAGTAGCACTCCTAATCCAGGGCTGTGTGTATGTATGTATATGT
>JAUMHP010000080.1:6460048-6473642 GCA_032361065.1 Enteromius trimaculatus
CATTGGTTTGCACAACTTGTAATTTATTTCTGTGCTGACAGCTGACTTTTCAGCAGTTTCTGGTGTCACATGATCCTTTAGGAATCATTGTTGCCTTTGTATTGTGAAATACTGTGGGCAAAATGCTGTTATATCAATAGAAATCCATCAGTTTATAACTTCTCATGATTTTCGCGATACTCTGCAAATTCAAGTTTGTTGCACTTTTTTTTAATACACAAATGTACAGTATTGACCAATATCAAGCTACAAAATCTTTTGTTACATTCTGAATATCTTTTATTATCACTTTTTGAATGGTCATTTAGCATTAGTACCTTTTTTAGGCTTCTGGCGTGATGCTTTAATACATAGAACAATACTGTACATACTGTGCATTTTTCATTAGATTTATTTTACTGGTATTTTTCTATAAAATATATGCATTTTTGGAGTTTGCTGCAATGCATTCTGCGTTGCTTTCTCAGCCTTAACATTTGGCCAAACGGAAGTATCTTAGGAGACTAAGCATAATTAAGTTTTCTCCTTTTTGGAACGGTCCTCATGTTAGGAGCTTGCCAACGACGCCTTAAAAAGTGCTGCCTCTGTGGGACGGTCACAAGGTTTTGGAACGAGCGAATACATGTGTGATCTTCCCCTCTTGCTCTCTTGTTAGTCTCGTGAACACACACAGACTCCATCCTTTAGCAATCAGCCTGTTTATCTACCAACCGTTTGCCAAGATTAGCCCATAAACTGTGACCCCCTGTCACAATTAGCACTAACCCAGTCAAACTCATTTCACTCCCACTCGATCCTGTCCATCTCGCCGCGCAAGATAAAACCCTCTTCACGCCCCCCATGTCGCACATTCCCTCTCATTTCCATAGTCATTTTTATTCTGGTTTCTGGTGGAAACCTCAAACGTCCTTAAAACTATCGGTTTACTTTAGAAGCAATTGTGCCCTGTGGATGTGTGCCAAAACATAAAGCACTCATCCTGAAGCGGGTACAGACCCGTTATTGAAAATTAGGACAGACAGGTCCAGCCTCCCCCCCACCCCCCCGTCTGCCATATTTCAGTACTGTACTACATGTTTGCCATGCAGAGCTCGGCTTGTTGTGCAGGTGTGCAAGTTCTTTGCACATTTTTGTCATTGTTGTTTGTTTGGATGTCTGTATGTCGGTGGGGGGGTCGTGTCTGTCTCTTCCTTTTGGCTGAGCACACATGTCTGAAGGGCTTCTCCCCTCCAGTGAACTCTTCCACCATCCCTCCATCCCTTGCTTCCAGAGAGGCGGAGACGTGGGGGAGCTGCCATCGCTCCTGCTCCGACCCAGCTTGTCTCCTAGCAACAGGGCTGTTTGGTCCGGGACCTGGGAGTGGAAGCAAGAGAGAAACAGAGTAGCAGAAAGGAGAGAGTGTTGAGGGAGAGATTAAAAGCGAAAGAGGGAAAGCTGTAATTATCCGGTGCTGCTGGAAGGAACGAGGGGCCTGGAAGAGCAGAGGAGAGATGTGTTTGTGAGATGGGTTTGTGAGAAATAAAGGGAATGGGGGAGGTAGAAAAAGTGTGAGGGTTTTAAAAACAGCACAAGCATCCGCTTATAGAGGTGGAGGTGGAGTGGAGGAATAATTCCCCTCGCTCGTTTTGTTAATCTGCTCATTTCGGGCAGTTTTTCACTGTGTTGGAAATGGTGCCCTCCTGCCCGATCTGTTAATGGAAACTGAGCAATGTTCTAGCTTCAAAAAGTGCACAAAAATCATGGAAGTGTTAAAACTGCATTACAATATAATAGTGGTGCATTGTGGGTAACATTCTTTTTATAAATAAATTAATATTTTAAAGTTTAGATGAACTGTCATTGATCTCATCATGAATGATTCATTCATGCATATATATTTTTGGACCTCTATTTTTGTTAAGAATTTTTTTTAGCCCTTAATTGGTTAAATACACAAACTTGTATGTGTCACGTAGCAGCATATTAGATCTTAAAGTGACAACAGCCTAATAAAGCTGCTGTATGTCATTCATGTGAATCCAACAATAACAACAACAAACAAACTCTTGCTTCTTTTAATTTAATGTCTTTGTAACTTAAATAAAATAAATATATATTGAGTTTACAAAGTGAAGAATATGCAGTGTTTTTTATTAATTGATTACTTTATACAACGTATAACATTTCCTATTTATGTCTTTTAATGTATTTTTTTTGTTGTGTAGCTTGTAAGTAGTTTATTATTTAATCACTGACTGTTCGCTTGTCTTCAAGTGAGATTTATTTATTTATTTATTTTTTTAGGCTACTGTTATTTTTATTTTTTATGTTGACAGTGGCGACAATAATTATTGCATTTCTCAAAACATTCGATATCATGAAGACCTCATGTAAAGCAAAAATCCTACCATAAACTTGCATTCATATCCATCCAATCATCAAGCAAAGGACTGAATCAAGTTCCCTACTTTTTGTTGGTTTGCTTGATGTTTAGCTTCACTTGCATGTCACGATACTGAAAAGAATTTCTGTAGCTACTTTCATTTCTTTTTAACAGTGTGGTCACATTACTGAAATTTAAGCAAAAATTTTGCAGGCAAAACAAGTCCTTTGTCAGTTGGCAGAGGAGTAGAATATGTAAAGCACTTTAAAACTAAGCAGCTTTCTATCGGTTACCAACTTCATCATGAGTGAAATATGTTTTCCTAAAACTCCCATTCACCCAGATTGCCACGGTTAGAACATTGTTCTTTTTAGTTTTTTGACCCAGTCAAAGGCAAATATATAGTAGTAGTAGTAGTAATAATAATAATAATAATAATAACAACACTATTTATTTATTGGTTGAAAAAACGCACATCTATAAACTAATTTACTATTTTCAACCGTTCTATCACCATTTTTGTCCTTTTTACCAAATGACAGTGAAGGATGCATTAATGCTGCCTCCAAAAAATTCACCAGATGAAAGCATCTCAGTACAACGAAATCCGAATTTGCACTAGGTATGATGCACTGCCCACTTAGGTTTTTGGCAGCCATTATGTCTTAATTTTTGATGCAACAAAATTGCACTTGATTTATATCCATGCATGTGATGCCATCTTGCAGGGGCACAAAGAAAATGCTAATATTGGGCTGTGAGCTTGTTTTGCAGGACAGTATGCATTTACCCTCTCAGGGTTCGGTGACTTTGACCCCGTGCAGGCGGTGGGGGAAGGGGGATCTCTCTCTGTCCTATCCTCAATGCCTTGAGGTGCACCCTGTGTTTAGTACAGGCATGCGCGAGTGTCCTGTCTGCTGCGCCTGAAGGTTCT
This sequence comes from Enteromius trimaculatus, assembly GCA_032361065.1. Taxonomy (NCBI): domain Eukaryota; kingdom Metazoa; phylum Chordata; class Actinopteri; order Cypriniformes; family Cyprinidae; genus Enteromius; species Enteromius trimaculatus. Next base: position 6,463,345 of record JAUMHP010000080.1, read on the forward strand.
GTGTTGACCCCCTCCCTCCCGTGTCCCACATTGGCCCATGTGGTTGGGCTGCTGCTGTCACACGCACTATCGTCCCAGGCCGCTGATGTGCCCTGCAACGCTGGGATAAGGGGGGTGGGTGGGTTGAAGGCCGGGCAGCATCATGCTACAGCAGCATGAATCTCTAACACACACACATTGGCAGAGCCTGGCACACGTGTCATATCTCCTGAAGTTAATGTAGTGGAGTGGAATCCAGCAGTAAACATGTGTGAGCGCTTGTCACACATTACTGCAGAGGCTCGCCGCGTGTCAGAACGCATACTTTCATGTTTAGTGTAGAACTATTCTTATACCATAACGTGACGATTTGAGAGTGGAATATAAGTTAGCATTAACAGTAAAATGATAGGAGTCTTTGAAATGCTGTATTGCCCGTACACCATTGCTGCCATGGTAACCCCATGGCCCTTTACCGGGTGGTGGAGGGGACAGAGTGGGGGATGTGGTGGAGCCAAAGAGCATCACTGCATGTGACGCGGCCGATGAAAGGAAAAGAAGATGCCGATGGTGATTTGAGTTAGCTAGTCCAACTTTGACTTGGAGGTTCTGCGTGTGTCACATGACCCTGCTGCTCCACGCACCTACCCAAGAGGCCAGCAGCGGTTACCGTGGTAACGAGGCTGGCCCTCCGATGGGAACTGGATCCCCAAACCCCCATTTATTGCTCTAAACCTGATGCTGCGTGAAACAAACAGAATATGTTTCACATTTTCTCACTTTTAAAGTATTAAGGGGCCATATATATATGTAGAAATACCCATACTTGTACCGCTAGCTGTCAATCTTACATGCTGCACCTTTAATACACAAAAGGCCGTGGTATGACTATGTAGATTTAATTGAACTAAACCCACACGCTTCACCATTCTGTTCTGATACTGAGCTATGATACTGTTTGATTACTGATTTGATCTTCTCAGATGTTTGTTTTGTGGTTATTTTGAGTACATTGTGCCATCTGTTTCTGGCATGAACCGACTCTGTACCCTTAGGGAAAATATTTCGGCATTGCTCCTCTTATGGGAGAGTCACTCTTGAATTAAAAATTCTCTAATAATTCACTAATCTACACATCATCCAAGATGTTCATGTCTCTTTTTTTTTGCCATTCTGGGGACCAATAAGGTGAAGATCATAATTGCAGTTTAAATGCAGCTTTAAAAGACAAACATTTGAGGTTAAATAGTATATATGCTTTCTTTTTCTGAAAATAGCAATCATTTTGCTCGATTATTATCGACTATTATCCTTTGACTGGGATCATGTAAAACCCTTTGAAGCTGCGTTAAAACTGCAGTTTGGACCTTCAGCCCATTGGTCCCCATTGAATCAAAAATCCTGGAATCTTTTCCTCAAAAAGCTGCAGTTACTCTGAAACCCTCCACCTACCTTATCTCCACCTGTATAGTCTGCATGTCTTAAATACTCACAGGCCGTGCTTCTTTTTAGTTTTTATGCTGTTTTGTTATCAACCAAGGAAATTTGCTGTCTCCAGCCTGTTTCCATCAAACTGGTCTTTTACCAATAAAATGGTGTGCGTGATGACGTCTGTAGTTGCAGTTGTATTTTTTTTGTTTGTTGTTGTTGTTGTTGTTGTTTTCCTGATTCAATTTTATCAGACCGTATTGGAAATCAAGTGATCCTGTCTGTGCCGCGCGCAGTAATGCATTAAACTATTAACTCGACAACTATATCCTGTACAAAATTAAGCTTAATAAATTTTAATTATTAAGTATTAATTAAGTATTAAAAAGAAACATCAAATTAAGATATTTATGTTTGAGAGGAAACTCCTCTTTTTACCATATATAACGTTTTAGATGCAATAATATAAATATGATTTAATGCACTTTTGAAGTAGGCTAAGGTGCTTTGATACAAGCAACACCACGGACGCTGCAAATAGGCTAATGTTGTCATTTTCTCAACAAAAGGTCTTTCCAGACAATTTTTTGCGACATTAGTATCGATATAGAATGGATGTGCTAAAGTTAAACAGAAAAATACTCTGTCGACATTTACAAAATTCTATCGATAATTAGCATTTCCATCAGCAAATTTTAAGCGCTAAATATTTTTCCGTAAAAGCACCTACAGTACAGCTTACTGTACTGGCTATAGCTCTGTACATGCTTGAAGCAGCAATAATCTGCAACAACAGCAGCAGCATAGCAGATGCATTCCACCAAAACCCAATACATTAACATTTTCATATCTATTACGATTTTAAAATCTTCCTAGGGTTGTCATGATATAACTATTTTAGTTCACTATATTGTAATAAATTAAATCTGTTGAACAAATATATTTTATATTACCACAACACTGTTGTTTTACAGCACAGAATTATATGCTGCAGTTTGAGTTTTCTATTTAAATACGTTTTCTATTTGGAGTAGAAAATCACAATTCTGTTTGAGAATGTGTTCGTCAGTCCGTTATGATAATTCAGTGGTATAATAAAGTATAACATAATTTTTGTGTGTGTGACGCTGCTTGAGGATATGAAATAAGTCTACTTTGTGTGATTTCAGTGTGTGGACGGGGGCTCAGGACCGGAGGGCTCGTCTCTGAAGAGGGTCGCTGTGGTGGAGGACTTCTATGACATCATCTATGCCATGCATGTGGAGATCAGCTCCGACCCGGCCAAAGCACCCAAACATGCAGGACAGAAGAAAACATATAAAGCGGTGAGGAAAGCAAGGAACTTCTTTCTCATAGTCTCTGATCAGACTTGGAAATACGTTTATGGACACATACAGTATACTTTAGATTTAATACCCCACGTGGCCTTTTTTTGACCGGCTGTATCTGTCTGTCACTTAAAGTGTCCCTTACCCTGTCAGTTTGATTTATTTCCTCCGTGTTTCTCATGAACAGACGCGAGCTGCTCCTGCTGTGTGTTGTCCTGGTGTGATTTGTGGCAGAGAATTGCTGGCCTCTATGAATTTTGGGGGAATCAGTCAGAATTTGCCAACATTACCTAGTAAATGAAAGCTGGATGCTAAATAGAACTTATTTTTTCCTTTTTTTTTTTTTTTTTGCATTTCTTCCTTTCCTCATGCGTTTTCTTCACACATTCCTTACTTTATGCATTTCTGCATTATTTCTCTTTACTGTATGTATTTCCTCATTCATATCTTTCTTCATCCATTTCTTTTTTCTTTTATAGTGTTCCTTTCTTTCTTTCTTTCCTTCTTTCTTTATGCATTTCCTCATGTATTTCTTTCTTTGTGCATTTCATTTTTCCTTTACACATTCCTTTATTTATGCATTTGGGTATTTCTTTATTTCTATCTTCGTACATTTCTTTCTTTTCCTTTGCACATTATTTTCGTTCTTTCTTTCGTTCTTTCTTTCGTTCTTTCCTTACATTTTGTTTCTGCTTTTCTAGCATTCTGCATTTCTTTCATTCTCTGCATTGTTGTAGGTAGAGATGAGAATCAGCTCATATTAAGGAGATATATTTAGTTCTGCGGTGAACATCTTTAGAACTCTGTATCACACATGTGCTGTCATGGAAACATAGGAAGTGAGAGTGACATGGGCCGTTCTCACCTGGTCAGGCGTTGTGCTGAGGTCCACAGGTCCAGTGCTGCTGCCCTCTCTTGGACAGTTACAAAAGTACATGTTTACTCTATACACCTTATGCAATGTATTACTAATAAAAGCATAAATACGCTTGTTTTTGGTTTTGTTATATTAATAATTTCTGTTCTGATATGTTTACATGCACATATTGTATCCTCTACACTATTCCTTGTTCCTATTGTGCCAGACAGTTATTGGTCTATGAGGGGAGGGCCTTGAGTAGAGCTTTTCCCTGGGCATCAGGATTTGTGTGCCTGCTCCTCTTAGGATCTCCAGAAGGAATCAGGGTGCTGGAAAGGAGAAAGCTCAGGTTTTCTGGCTGTTGTATCACTGCAGCAGTGGGGTTTGTTTTAAGTTCAGCTTCTGCCTTCGTAATGCACACGCGTACATACTATACCCTCCAGCTGTGGTTCCATGGCCGCCCATGCTTGTTTGTTACAGCCTCATGGGAGATTTAAGGGACACAAGGGACTTTCAATGTGGGGGTTTACTTTCTCTATTTTTTTGTCCAGTTTAATGGCAGAAAGGTGGAAGAGGAAGAAACTTAACAGATGTGAAGGAAGAGGTTTAATGTGAAAAAGCTACATATAAAATGGATAAAGGAGAAAAAATATGAATTTCAGGTGGCACCAGTACTCTAGCTACACACGTTTGTGTGCATAGCATGGGGGATCGAGAAATGATTTAACAAGGACAGTCATGAGCACTATCACACAGTTAATTATTTTATCCTTCATATAGACATACAGTAGAAAGTGAGAGGTGTGTGTGTGTGTGTGTGTTTGAGAGAGAAGGTCTATCAATATATCAATCCCCTTGGGATTATTAGTCCTGGACTTAATGACAGTATTGTAATAAAACATCGGAGTGTTCACACCCTTTCTGCAAACTAATAATCTCTTGTGTTTGCTGTTAGTGCCTCACTACAGCTCTCTGCTCAGAATGGGAGCCAAACATTGTTACTCTGCACCTGTGATGGATGTAAGATGAAGGAAATGTTGATAAGTTTACATAAACATGTAATTAATTATAATGCAAGTTAAAATAACCAGTATGATACTTACATAACATTTGTTTTGTTCACCAATGTTACATCACAAGTAATGGTTTCACAACTTATTGAAACATTACAACCAATGCTATTGAAGTAATGTACTTTAAATGAAGACTATGATTGAAGACACAAATAAGAAAGAAAAACTGATGGTGATCACTTGAGAACTTCTCTTGTGAGAGGCAATAAAATAAAAATAAAACAAAATAAATAAATAAATAAATATTCAATATTATTATTATTTTACATTTAAGTAATAAGAGCTAAATTATTACTTATGCCCATTTCCTGGAAATCATTGGTCTCGAACTCAATTCCTGGAGGGAAAAAGCTCTGCAGTTTAGTTCCAACCAGCTCCAAATCACACCTGTTTGGAAGTTTCTAGTGATCCTAAAAACCTTTATTCGCTGCATCAGGTGTGTTAGTTTAGGGTTGGAGCAAAACTGTGCAGAGCTGTGGAGTTTGAGACCAGTGCCTTAGATGAACTGTTAAACTGTAATGAATAAATGCATAAATGAAAGAGCATTTTGCAACTAAAAAAATGTAATGTATTAGCAGCTAAATAAGTACTTGTCCAAATCAAATACCCACAAATGCAAATAATAGGGGGAAAAAACATTATTTATTTTATAATTTATCTTGTTTATTGTTTATATAATTTCTTATCTGAAAATAGTTTTCTGCTTCTAAGGCACTTCAAGGCACTTTATAGTTTGTATTTGTAGAAAGAATTGATGAGTCTCAAAAAAGTGAAGTTTAATATGGTGTGTGTTTGTGTGTCAGATTGCGGAGACGTATGCGTTCCTGCCCAGAGAAGCGGTGACCCGTTTCCTGATGAGCTGTGGAGAATGTCAGAAGAGGATGCACATCAGCCCCAGCGGAGCAGAGTTCAAAGGTATCGCACCACACACACACACACACACACACACACACACTAACCTACATCACTTCAGATAAGTTTTATTTACAGTAAGGTTTATGGCTTTGTGTGTTAACTCCAATGGCAGTTTGCGAACTCATTGACTCCAAAAAAGGACAAGCTAGAAACTATTAATTCCCATATTCAGTATTTATACATATTCAAACCCATAATGCATCATTGAATCATTGTCTTTGTTAAGAAAACCCCCTCTCATCCCTTTTGTCCCCTGCCCACCCTGTAACGAGCTCCCCCCGTCGTGCCAGCCCGAAGCTAATGAAACCCCCCTCTGACCACATCTCCTCCCACACACACACACACACACACACACACACACACGTCTCAACACCCTCTGATTAGGCTGCAGTCACTGGAGTGTCCTGCTAGCCTCCCTACACACTGCAATTAGCCCAATTACAGGCCTTTTAACAAAGACAATGCCTCTGAAACCATTTGTAGATTATTTCTACAAAGGGAGAGAGGGATTGTGGGTGGAATCCACTGGGGAAGGAATTTGATTGGGAAATTTTCACTGGGATGGAAAAAAAAATAGATAAAACTCAGTATTTGGTCATTTCGCAATCCCAGTTAGTCCGACCCCAGCAGCGCAGGATGCCAATCACAAGAACTGCCCTAAAACGTCCCGCTTGCTGAGATAAACAGATAGGCAACACCTCCCAGGCCCGAGCTGTCAAAGCGTTGTGTCAACGTTGGGCTTAGGTTGGGTGTTGTTCATGAAGAGAGCAACTAATTGGCTTCTTGCCCGTGGGGGTGCACAGACCTCCCCCCTCCAGCCAGCCGTACGAAAGTTCAGTGCTGAATTATTCAGAGTAATTAATTACTGTACACTCGCTTGGCTTTAATTGACACTCGGGTTGTGGTTGATATTGGCACTTTTATCCACATATCTGCTGTTGCTGCCTTGCGGTTTCATGCGTAATTTATATATAGATACAGAAGAAGTGATATTAGTAGCACATGTTGAGGATGTGGTGAAATCACACCAACACACCTTTTTCTTAACTCTTCACCTGGCAGATGCACTGTGTAATGGCTAAATATAAGCTAGTTACTGTTTTTTGTTTAGCTCAACATCCTCTTGCTTTGTTCTTTGATTAAACTAATGTTAACATATAAGACACATTTAAAGTACTTGTAATTTATAGGGGGTCAAAATTCTGTGTTTAATATATAAAATAAATATTAAACTATAATACATTTTAATTTAATTGTAAATTAAGTGTTTGAAAACATTACATTCAGTTCAAAATTCTATATATTTAGTATATTATTAGTAATATATTATTTTCATATTGTAAGCACTGTTTTGAAAAGAATGCGCAAGTAATGGGTTACAATGGGCTAATTATTATAAATATATTATAAATATATATATAAATAAACATCTTCTTATCAGACTGACTAAACTGGAAATCATTTGAAATCATCATTTTTGTCTTTAATCATTATTGTTGGTTTTAGCGGTGATCTAGCCTAGATCCTGAAGGATTTGGTTTTTTTTTTCGTTTGTTGTGTTAAAGCCATATGAAATGAGAAAATGAAGCTGATCAATACACAGCAAACAGCTCATCCATTACTGTGTGCGTATATGTGCGTGAGATTATCAGCAGGTAATGGGTTGCTTCATGGCTCTTTTAACTCAAAGCTGATAAAATCCATAAATGAGAAGGATGTTATATGACTACAAATGCTTTCACATTTATGAAATCTGAAGGAGACTGGTGGAAATTCCTTATGTTTTAGACCTTCAGGAAAACCGTACTGTTAGTGCACTTCTGTGTGTGGGTACTCTTACGTTTAAATTTAAATTCTGACATTAATTGCTCACCCTTGTGTTGTTCCAAACCTTGTGTTGTGTTGTTCTTCTCTATTTTAGTAATGTCCTTACTACCTTTCCGGAACTTTTCGGTTTCCGTTTTTGAGTCACTGTCTATACAGAGTCAGAGAGCTCTTTGGTTTTATCAAAAGGTCTTAATAAAGATGAATGATGGTCTTACAGGTTTGGAGCAACATGAGGGTGCGCAATTAATGAAAATTTTTATTTTTTAGTTTTGGTTGTACTATCCCTTTAAAATTGAGTTTATAAACACACACCGCTACACGCAAAGACACTAAACAAATCATAAATGATTACTGTCAAAGTCAGAAGCATTATCATCATGATATTCACACAAATATTCACAGCAGTTTTTCACACGAATCACAGGACATCATCACAGTGGCTTCAGATGAAATATAACAGCTGTGGGCGGAGAATGGATTTAAATATTTACACATTTTCTAATGAATATGAATGTAATTTGCATATGATTTTTTTTTATAATTAGGCCTTTGTTTGACACTGTTAATCTGAGGCAGAAATGTTCCTGCAGAAAACACTGGGGCAGATACTGCCCTCTAGTGACAGATAATAGACATAACACTGTACACTTACTGTATTCACACTCTTTATATGAACCTCAGGTAAACAGTAATATTGTTCACTTTTCCTATTGTGATCATTATATTTGTATGCTCTAACCATTGTAAATATCTCATGTTTCTCAGAAAATAATCAACCGACTTCTCTGGCGGCCGACCTCATAGACTACAACATGCCTCTCACGACAACCTACTTGAAACAGAAGAAACTACAGTGCATGAACAACAACGAGCAGGTAGAGCAGTCTTCTGTAATTTATATACATGTTTACTGACTGACATACATTCAGCATGTAAACAGCCAAGTCTGATTTCAGTCCATCCAGATGGTACAGAAATCACTGTGGGCGTTGTTCTTTACTGACAGGAGGTGTTTCACTTCAGTTTGCATTTATTTATTTTATTTATTTATTAGATATATCTTGTAGCCCGAGTCTAGGTATTGTCAGAATGTGCTTCTTATAATATGCAGAAGCATGAGCTCATAGGGCAGCTGTGAGTGGGGTGGGTAGATGTGAGTTTGTGTGGTGTAGCGTTTTGAAGGAATGGTAGTTACTTGTCTTCTAATTAACAAGTGTTTTGAGCAGCTGGCTAATTAGCTGAGGTGTGAGAAAACTGTTGAAATGCCAATCTAACTAAAAAAAGAAAAAAAAAAAAGGTGAACTTTTCTCACAGTAACGTACAGTTACTCAGTTTGTACACGCACTGAAATGTGTTCAATTTGAATTCTGCTCAGTAGGCACTTGCTTGAAATCAGCATTAGTAGTTCGTTGTTAGGACCATTCACACCAAGGACTGTAACTATAAAGGTAAAGTTTTAAAAACCACTCTAATTCAATGAGAATAGTGTAATTAAAACTATAATGACACAGTGGAATGGTAACGTTGCAATCATTTTTATTTGTATTTTTTTGGATGAATGATAAAAACATCGACCACAACCACAAACGAAAAGCTTGACCAATGACAAAACTGCACTTAAAACTAAATTCCATTCAAGTTATGAATGCTCATTCTTTCAGCATCCGGTCTTTTAAACAGGTTTTCAAAAGTTAGCACAAAAACTTCATTATACATCAAGCACGATAGCTATAACGATAAAGATATAGCTTTAAAAATCTTTCTCATTGTTAAAGAATAGCAGCGTCCAGGCCACAACTGTAATGATAACAGGCAGAGAAACTATATCGTTGGGAATCATTTTCATTGTTTTTTTTTTTTTTTATCTGATAGAAACATTAACAGCCAATCAGAATCAGTTCTGCTACTACCACGCGCTTGAGAATTAAAGAGGCAGACGTGCTTGAGACTATACAGATGATATCGTTCATTGGTGTGGACACTAATATAGTTATTGTTATCTTTATAGTTATCATGCTTGGTGTGAACGGGCCTTTATAATAACCAGCAAATTAACATCCGTTGGTTACACAAGGTTCCTAGACCACTTAACTGACTTAATCAGTCAGCTTCTCCAAAATAACTGTTGTTCACTAGATCTGAACATGGCTATGCTGTTTATATAACTAGTCTGTTATACCTAACCTATACAGTACATCAGTAACCACTATAAACCAATCTTGACCAGAATTTATGCTTGTGTAGGCTGGTCTTTTCAATTTCAGTACACAGAAATATCTCCATTAACTCCAAATTATGTTTCCATTTTCCTGTTATTGCATACTGAATGCCAGACAAGACATGCTGCAGTGTGATTTCACTATTATTATAGAATCTGCCTTTGCACTGCAGTTGTTTGTGTTCTATACTGTAAAATTCTTCCAAGAGTCTCTTATATAAAAGGTCCTAATATAAAAGCTCATGATGCTCAAGAATCTGTTTTGAATCCATACCTTGCTTTCTTGTATCACTGTATTATAGTATTGTGAGCGTTTGCTTTGAGAGAATTGCAGGGAGCAGACAGGAAGTGTATGTGAAATGTCCTACCACAGTTTTGGTCTCTGTGGGTGGGGCATGACAGGAGAAGTGGGCAGATGAGCTGAAAGCACAAGAGGCACTATCAATAAAAATAGGCTCTAGTTCTATATCATATTACTTTTTTTTTTTTTTTTACATACAGAGGTGGCAGAGGTCAGTAAGTATTTGATCACCTTGTGATTTTGCAAGTTCTCTTACTTAGAAATCATGGAGGGGTCTACAATTTTCAGCATAAACTTAACTCCATTCGCCGTGTTTGGAGGAAGAAGAATGATGAGTATCATCCCAATAATACCATACCTACAGTGAAGC
>JAUMHP010000080.1:6484857-6497875 GCA_032361065.1 Enteromius trimaculatus
AATCTGCAAAAATGTCAACAATTCTGTGTTTTTCTGTCAATATGGGGTGCTGTGTGTGCATTAATGAGGGAAAAAAACTTCAATGATTTTAGCAAATGGCTGCAATATAACAAAGATTGAAAAATTTAAGGGGGTCTGAATACTTTCTGTACCCACTGTATAATTACATTGAGTGGACATTTTATCTTTAAAAAATAATGAGCTATCTACTCGCCTACTTATATGTTTGCAAGTGAACCACATGCTTTAATAGCCTGCTTTTTTCCCAGTTCTACATTTATAAACTGTCACTGAGCGAAATGTTCTTGAGTATACTTATTGTTTAATTTTAGTTTGCAAATATTACTTAAGTAAATGCTTAAATGCCTCTAGCTTGCTTAGTTGGGGACACTTAATTTCTAGTGATTATCGTTGATTTATTTACACAGACTGTGTTAAAAAAAAAAAAAAAAAACCTTTAGCAAGAGGATCAGCCATTGGAGTAGTATGTAAGAGTATTTCTGAGTGTGTTAGATCTGGTGAGCTGGAGCGATTTGATGGTTAATGCTTGTTTCTGGATGGGACTATAGGATGATAGCTTATTTTGTTCTCTTACTCCCGAGGATTGCCGCATATCCGTAGAGGACATCCTAAATCATGATTGATTTGAAGGATTCTAATCCTCTTCCCATCCGGAAGCCAGCTGAAACTTCAGCTTATTGTAAGTCAGATCACTCCACACGTCGCTCCTATGAGTTTGCTTCTTTTACCTCCCCTACCCTGGTCGTCCAGAGAGCCATCCTCACCCTTAGCCTAACAGTGCCAAAGCCCTCGCCAAAGTCACAGCACCTGCCGCCCTCATGGCAAACCCGCCAACATTCAGAGTTTTTTGTTTTCAACAAAACGCATACAGTCTTAGTGTGAAGGAAAAGTCAAAAACAAAAGATAAAGGTGTGTTTTCAAACAAAACAGTGTGAACAAATCCCTAAGCAACCAAGTAGGCAAGTTAATTAATTGCACTTGTTATCAATCACCACCTGCATGTGTGTATTATGTAAGCAAGAATCTTAGCAATTAGTTCGATTTTGAGAATGATTATATTTTATTCCGTATTTTATTAAGCTCATTTAGACATTTTTTGTTCATTAAATATAAGTTTGTGTTTTTAAAAGTGCCAAGCAGCCAGCAGAAGACAGTGAGCTGATCATAAAGTATGACTGATCAATTTAGCCTTGTCAAATCATCACCACTTTCCTTAAAAAAACCAATAGGCATGCTAAAACAATTCAAACATGAAACAATGGTTAAATGTTAAACGCTAAAAGAACAAATGTGCGTCATGATGGTTTGTGTAGAGAGTGACGCTATAAAGCGTGTTCTGCAGGACATAGAGGCACCAGCCAGCACTTGGATTTTATAGCCTTCGCCTTAATTTTCTTTGATAAAGGTAAGAATAACACATAATTCAGAACTGTAAAGGGTCTACTTTTATTTGTGTGCACTGACAGTAAATGTGATTTTATAAAATAAAGAAACAAGCGCGTTCTGCCTTCACTTAAACAGAGAAACTCTTAAACAGAAGCGCTTCACAAAATGAGCAGAAACTCAGCGAAAAAAAAAACATGATAAATATATCTATAGAAAGCTTTAAATTACCACTTAACGAAAAAAAAAATCGAAAACAAAAACTCATTCATTAAATGAAGTAATCGGTAAAGATGACTTCTCTTAAAAGGCACATCTATGAGGAGATGGACAGTCAGAAAATTCACCTTTGTGACACGGACTCAGAAAACACTTGTTTGTGAGTTACTAATTAAAATGTCTTCCTATTGTTTTCCCTCGACACATTCATGATAATTACTTTTGCTGGGGCATTGCGGCAGGATTATTGCGTGCATCTGAACGCTGAACTCTTCAGCTGCGCTGACGGCTGCTCTCTCTCTCTGCGGCGAGACAAAAAACAGTCGCTTTTTTAGCACGCTCTCGTGTTGTATTCACCGGCGCTGCATGGCAATCTTGTAATCACTAATTGATGGATGTCTAAAATATAAAAATAAGGGGAAGCCTAAAACAGGCTCGGTCCGCGTCTACACTATGACGTCAAAATTGGCCCTAAATGCAGGGCTCCAAGTATGATTTTAGCAAATTGTATAATTAATATTTAACTTCACTATTATTTAGTGAATTGATTTTGATTAAAATTGACAGTATAATCATTTAGAATGTTACAAATGTTGTCTATTTAATTAATTCTCTTCTTTTGTAACAGCCCTTAAACTTTTGGATATTCTGCATGCTAGTGTGTTATTAAGCATAAAACAATCTGTTTATTGACACAAAGTTCAATTCAAGAGCAGCTAAAGCTATAATCTGAACTTTTTTTAACCGAGAGAGAAAATAGATTTTTGTGCAGTGGTATGCAAACAGGCTGACAATTAACTGAGCAATCACAGGACACAAGATTTGATGAGCATCTTCAAGTGGTCATTGTGAACGCAGGTGCAATTTTATCCATGCTGGTCACTGCAGGGACAGCAAAACTGTATATCTATTCTTACAAACACAAAAGCTTGTGTAGTGTCCTCACCACGTTAGCTTTCAGTCTGGTACTTATGGTAAAAAAACAATTATTTTCCTTTCATGATGGCCATAATACTGTGCAGTTCATGGGGAATCAGGGCCAGTTGTATTGATTTGGTCCTTTTATGCTGTAACATAAGATAAACTTTTTTTCCTAAACGTTTTAGTTGTTATCGTTTCTAAGACTTTTATTAGAGTATATTAGCTATTTCAGGTTGACTTGATGTCATGGTTGTCATGTTTGTAGCCAGATGTGTGTGGAATAGCTGGAGAGGCACAGCTATAGCTGGAAGATATGTGAATTTAATTTAATTTGTAATGTCTGTGACAGTGATTTTACCAAACAACATGATTTAAACATTGAAGAAATGACACTTCACCATTAAAGCCTGTGCAGACTGATAAATGAGTGATGCTTCAGAGAGACAGTCTTGTGCCTTTCCTCTTTTAGGCGTGGACTGTGCATAGAATAATGGGCAGGGGTGGTAACCGAGCGTGCAGATTTGGTTTCGCTGCTCTTCAGATAGGGAAAGGGGGCATCGTCAGGCAGAAAAGCTCCCCTCCCCTTGCTTCTGGATCAATGAAGGTCCAGTCAGAATCATTGATCATAGCCCGTCTTCATGTAACAGAATGCTTTATGTTTTTTAGCCTGTGGCTGACGCTGAGGTGTAATATCACAAACAGACACTGATATCAAACTGTCTGTTTGTCCTTTCAGTGATTCGATCACATCCGCACACAAGCCTTTTTTTTTCAAAACCTAGCCTTTCCGTTATAGCTTGCTTCAGATGAGCGCTCACCAAGTGTGTTTTTTGCAAGATAATGTTCTTACACCTTGTGTGTCAGTGCTGGTATTTTCCCTTTTCATGGACGGTTTTCCTGCTCGATCAATATTCTGCAGTAGAAGCTCACAGTCTGCAACATGGTAATCCTCATTGGACCTCATTGGTGTGTTTTTGTGTGTGTTTGAGGGCAAATGGATCTCTGTATAAGCGTGCAGGCTTGCATGCCTTGGTAGAGTAACGGCTTTCATATCAATACACTCACCTTTCTGTGTTGAAATGATACAGTGTGCTTCCTTAGGAAGCTATTGATTCCAGCGGACGGAGGGAAGGCAGTCAACGACAGAAAGCTCATGTAACGTGCTCAGACATCTGTTAGACGTGAGAAATAAAGGCTTTGATGTGATGGACAGCTGGCAGTGTTCCTCCGAGGGCCCAGATAGATCCTCTGACCTTGTGTGTGGTGGATGTGTGAGAATTTGGCTCCTCGACTCGGAATGTGCTGTTGTGATTTGAGAGAATACTTCCTGTTGCTACCATAATGGGAAATATTTTGCTGGGGTATATTTTAGCGTAAAAGTGATATTGAATTAGAAAATATGTCAGATGGGAGTCGAATTGATGCTGATTTGATGGTGGAATGTGGTTCTTGCCAATTTAAGTTACTGTTTTTGATAACATGCAAAGAAAAAAAATACCATGGAATTTTGAAGGAGAAAAAGTAAAAGTGATAAAACTGAATTTTTATTATCATTAATTTAAGACAAAAAAATATTGTGTAGACTATAATAGTATGTAATAGTATATAAATCCAGAACGAACAAAAAAATGCTTAAAAAAAGATTTCTTTTTAAAGTCAATGTACATTTCTCTATAGACTAAAATGTGTATCTGCTTTTCTCTCTCTCTCTCTCTCTCTCTCTCTCTCTCTCTCTCTCTCTTTCTCTCTCTAAGTCAGTTTTATTATTGCAGATCTTGATCAGTTTCCATGGCAGCATATATATATATATATGCTTAGCATTTCTCTTTTTATTTATTTATTAAGTCTTTAAATTTATTTCTTTTTGAATTTGGAGTCTTGTCGCTGTCCTTGCCTTGCTAAATATGGGTAGAAGGAGACAGAAGATGAAAAAAGGAGGGGAACTAATTGCAGATTGAATAAGACGAGACACGGAAAACTATCACTCGTTCCAGCCGTACATGCAAAACAATCACATAGCCACATAATCAATCATTTATGCTCAAGAAAAACTATGACCGTCTCACTTTTTTGTTGATGCTACGTTCATTTTCTTTTCTTTGCTGAATGATTCAGTCAAGAAAAAGTCCAAACGCATTGTAGTCATTCTGTAAGAGTTTAATTTATTTATCTTTGCAGTATCTACAATGTAAAAGCTGCTTATTCGGTTAATTGTTTTGGACTTGTCAACATAAACCCAAGTGTTAAGTTTCAGCATTGAGCTTCTCATAAGGACACCAGCAGCCGGCTCGCCGATATGAGAAGGAAAGGATGAAGACGCCAACAGGAAAGGTTTGCTTGCTAACTGGATTAGCTTTAAATGGCCCTGGTACCAAAAAACAGTGCAGGCAGAAGAGGCCAATCTGCTTTACAGAAGCCTTTTTACAAGCTCAGGAAAGCAAATGTTGCCCCAGCGTTCATGCATGCTTCAAACTGTCTCCGAGAAAGACATTCATTTGTATTCATATTTTAGTGCCTCTGTGCTTGACAAAACCGCACGGCGTGCCTCTGAAGTTGGGCATCAATCATTGAAGGTACATTAGGCGTGTGCACGTGTATTTACGTGAGGAACCCATATATTAATACGCTATCTGTTTTTTTTGGTTTTTTTTTTTTTTTTCCAAGACCATTCGGTGAACTTCAGACCTGAAGGCAGAAGAACGCCCAGGTAGTCTGACTCTCCTCAGCAAGCCATTAAAAATAGACTTGCTCCTTAAGTTAATGCTTTTTAAAAGACTTTAGGCCCTTCACGTCTTAATTTAGACAATTTACAGCTTGGTATACAGCAGGGCGGCTAACAAGCTAACCTCACTAATAAAGTCACTCTACAAATGTCCGCACTCCTGGCTCGGCCGTGCGAACGTAAATCAGTTAAAGCGATAAAAGGCTCCTTTCATTCTCACCCACCCAAAAGCGTATTATTATGAAAGCAAAGTTAATCAACTAAATGAAAACGCGAGACAGGACAAAGGTAACGCCCAGCCCTGGCTGAGAAGAGACCGTCTCCCAAGGACGTCTGCTCTTTGTGTTTTGTGAACGCACACACACCTCTCAGACAAAAGAAACCCTGAAACGCACATGCACAGCCCACAGAGCCACTCAGACCCTCCGCAAATGAAAGAAACCAGGTGATTGGACTCGTTTCTATCTGTTATTCTCATTAAAGACACAGAGAAGCTGGGATGCTTCGTGAAGGGGGGAAATGCCAGGCTGTCTCTGCTCTCTTTATCTGCATAGGCAGCAATTTGTCAGAGAAAGAGAGAGGGAGAGAGAGAGAGTGGAATGTCACCAGCATGCAGATGAGAGGAGACTGTAAGCGTAATCATTAATAAACAATAAAAACTAATAAAAGACCATCAGAATTGAGCCGTAGGGGTGCCTTCGATATGGAGTCTGAGAGATTTGGCCGCTGATGACCTGCATTGTTCTAAATTGGATTAGCTGTGCGGCGCTGATCGCAGGCTTGAAAGAGTTAAATGCGATTTATAAGATTATAATTGAAAAGGAGTTAAATGTCAGATTAATAGAGGCTCCTGTTTGATGTCGTATTGGAAGATGATTAAGAAGGTGCTGGACTGTCAGCTCTGTGACTTCAGCATGGGAATGAAAATGCGGCAGAATACATTACGCAGGGTTTGGGGGGTGTGACGGGTGTGTGGCCGCTTTAAGTGTGATCCTCTTTGTTGTCTACCTGATGGTTTGAGCTGCAGCCTGCTTCCATGTGACCTTTAAAGGGTGTATTTGACCCCTCCCTCTGCTGTCTGTTCCTATCAGCTGACCCTGCTGACCTCTGGGGGGTTATTTATAAACAAACATGTATCCGATTGCTGTTTTTGTTGGATGTATTATTCAAAAGTTGATTATTAACGTCAGGGAAGGGCTTTAGTATGGATGACCTGCTGGCCTGGAGTCAGTGTGAGAGAGTTTCAAGCAAGTCAACAACACAAACAACCACCTGAAAAAGAATGATCACTTGCCCTTTTGGGTCACGCTGCTCTGACACAGAAAATCATTTGTTGATCTTGCATGTCCATTTTTATGCCTAAGTTTAAAATTCGAATTTCTGTGATGCAAATTTATCTGAAATCTTAAGAAATTCTTATCAATTGTTGTATGGTTTGTTATTTTAAAACAATACTTAGCTGAGGTACAACTATTTGAAAATCTCTAATCTGAGGCTGCAAAAAAAAATCTAAATACTGAGAAAATTGCCTTTTTAAGGTTGTCAACTGTAAATGGAGTCCTTATTGATGCATATTACTAATCAAAAGTTAAGTTTTGACATATTTACAGTAGGAAATTTACAAAATATCTTCATGGAACATGATCTTTATTTAAAGATTTTTGGCATAAAAGAAAAAATCATTTTGACCCTAACAGTGTATTTTTGTCTATTGCAATAAATATATTTTATTACCATTTTTTTAAAATAAGTATCAGTTTTAATAGCTTTTAAAATGTGTTTTTTTCCTGATGTCAAAGCAGATTAAAAAAAAAAAAAAAACAATACATTTAATTTATTGCTTAGTCTTCATTATCATCTTTTAAAAATCATTCTAATATTTAAATTTAGGAACCATGATAATTATTTTCAGGGTTTTCAGGATCTTTTTTTTAATAGAAAACCCAGCATTTATTTGAAAAATATAAAATTAGTCACTTTTAATAATACTGCTAAATAGATCTAGTAAATGTCAAAAAATGTAACCCCAAAGCTACTATCCCAAACAGGCAGTCTTGTCCCGAACTCACCATGCACATTAAACTGGTACAGAAGAACAGCTTAAACTCCTTTCAAAAAGCAGCAGGGTGGAAGACTTTGTCCCATCAATAATGCCCTGTCAAATTTGCATGTAAAGCGCCTTAACCAATCAAAGCTGGCACTGGGCTGGAGGTGGGAGGTATTGTGTGATTGGCAGCTCTGGAGGGGGATGCGTCTGTTTAAACAGAGGTCGTGCCGTGCGGCAGCGTGGCAGGGTTTCCCTTCAACAACAGGCATGAGCAGATGGGTCCTCACCCGCTGTCCCCGGGGCGGCTTTTACTTTCGCCTGTCTAATAAATCATCCTCTTCCGTCCAGCACATTATGCACAGGTATTTCATTGCTTTTTCTAACCCAGCACAGCATGTATAGCCAATCGAGCCAGTTTGAGATCCTCATGTTGATAGTGAACACATGTTCCAGAATGTAACTACTGAACAGAACCATTTGAGCTCTTGAGATTATTTAGAGACATTCGTTTGCGGATATAGGTTCTTATGTGATTAAAATGGGTTGATGGCTGTTCTCCAGAGGTGGAAGGGCTTGGCAGGATGCTATCAAACTGAACAAGTTTCTAAAATTGAGGGGCAATTTAATAAGTCAAGGGAGCAAATTAAGCTTAATAGCCATCATTACATAGTCATTATTTTTACAATAATACATTTGTGTCATTTAAGGTAATTTATTTTTCTTTTCTTTTTTGGAAATGTTTAACGTTGTTCTCTGTGAACAATTTTCTCAACTGTTTTTCTATGAATTATCCATACCATTAACCTTGCAAATGTACTTGAAGTGTCATCCAAACTTAAGTAAAAGCTGTCAAATGTGGCGAAAAACAGAATGCTGTGATTTATTTGATTCACATATACAAGCATCCTCACCACTGACTGCTGTGGGTTTGATATATTAATAGAGAAAATGGAGTTATTCAGGAAACAATCATTCATTTTGAGGAGACTTGTTACGAAACAGAATGAATTGCTTGTGCAGATCCAACAAATGAGATGAAAACAGTTGCACTGTTGAATAGTTTTGTTGAAACTGTGATACATTTTTTTGATTAATTGGAATTCCATCATTTAATAAGAACAGATTTTTGTTCAATGTAAAATAACTATACTGTCACTTTTAAATCATGCAGCCTTGCTGAATAAAAGTCTCACTGACCCCAAAATTTTAAACAGTAGCACATATTAAGAAAGTTCCACTGATGGTTGAAAGTTTTCTTAATTTGAAAAGCTTTCGTAACCTTGATAGGATGAAAGGAATACTTTAAATACCGTTCATGACGTAGTTCAATGTCTGCTTATAGAATATAATTTCATTTGAGGTGCATACCTTATAAAATGTTTCGCAGATTTAATTTGCGTCGGACATTTCAATGCATGCTTATCAGCAGGTAAATCATGTTTTTATGTAACCTTGTATACAGCGGTGCAAATACATGCGTATCAAGTATTAGCCGGGACATATTTCTTTAATTTACAAAATGAATCAGGTTCATTGATTGCTTTTGATTTTCAACACTCACAAAGGCAAAAATGTAATGCCTTAATTAAATCAGGTTTTAGGGCAGTCAGAATGTGAATTTTTTTTTTTTTTGTAATAAATTAATTTGGCCATGTATACTATACTTTCTGTTTCAGCACTTTTGCACTTTTGCCTTGGGGCTCAGTTGTAATCTTGGTGGTCTCTTATGTGTGTGTGTTTGTGTGTGTATGAGTGATGCTGTCACTCAGCAGGGGGAGACTGCTCTCTCTGACAGCCCTCCTCATGGGCCTGTTTGCCTGCCAACATCACAGCCCAGTCTGACTTTCACATCTATTCTAGTTTTGCACACATGCACAGACGTGGCGCTGATATGAGCAATCCTGCCTCAGCTGTTGGACTGACATCTCTCTGGCTCTCTCTTCTCAGGATGACTGTTCAGTGAGTAGTGAGGAGTTTGATATGAGTGACCCCACATGGATATCAGCTGAACGTCACGCCGCACTGTCTGACCTGAACCACCCCACCAGCGCAGATAGGATGCACAGCCCACAAAACACACACAAGGAAGAGGACGGTAAGAGACACTGTATGCTCATCTGCATCTTAATACAGGATTTGAACCCTCTTATTACTCCAGATTCTTAAATTAAATGCATATGTGCATATATATCATATTGTATATGCATATATGTAAAATATTTGAACATTTTAAAGAATAATAGGTTTTCTAGGTTTTTATGTCGTAATAGGGATAAGGATGAAAATAAGAAGAAAATATTGATAGGTTTATTGCAGTGGTGTTGAGAGAGAGAGAGAGTGTGTGCGTAAGTAAATGAACCATGTTCTTTTACACACATTTTTTTGAGAGCGGTGGAATGGGCAGAATGAGGCAAGAAGAGATGTAGGTATCGATTGTGATCGAGTGGCCTCCTCCCTGCTGCTTTCAAGGAAAGAGAAGGATCTGGACAAAGAGAATAAATTGTAGACAGATGAAGATGAGATAAAGAGGAAAAGAGCGATGGAAAGAAAGCTCTAAAATATAGAGTGCTGTGGAAGTGTTTTTAGATGGTCCAAATAACTAATTTTAGCTAAATAAACCTTTTATTTAGCAGAAAATTGTTTATTCATCTTCGTTTACTCACATTCACGTCATCTTTCTCTTCCATGAAAAACACTGATAAGTGACACTGATACCAAAAAAGGTATTCTGGAGACACTGCTGGTCCTTATTTTTCCATGCAATTTCAATGAATGTTTTTTTTTTATTGACTGAAAATACATCTGACAATCTGTCCTTGGCATGTTCATGAGAGAAGTAGTGATGTCTGTTGGATTTATGAACATGCGTTGTTTTAAGTCAAACCATTCTGGATGATTTGTTATCAATATCATATCAGGCTGATCCAGTTCCTAAATCACAGACTCAATTCAGTGGTTTTATCAGTGAACAACTTATTATTAAATATGGTCTGCTTCTCACCTGAAGTCATCACATGTCATGTCAGACATATGAACTTCCCTAAGAGCCCTATACTTTCTTAAAAGACCGAAAGCTCACAACTGAGCCTGAATAAATTAACATTTTTTGGATGAGCTGCAGGGAGGTCAAAGGATGCTTCTCCAGGACTTTAAAGTCAGTAGTTCCTCGCTGTGTTCTCCAGCAGCTTCGCTGTCTGTGGGAGACATTAGCAACCCAGAGAGCTCTGCATTTAGATAATGAGGAGGAAACGGAGAGTGTTTTTTTCTTTCTCTTCATCTATAGCTGTAATCTTTCTGTATTGAAGGCAATCTGAAATCTTCAATACAGAAAGCTACTTTTGAAAAACACGGTTTTCTTTTCAGATGATTCTAATGAATATATAGGCTGCATACAGATGTGGATACACACCCATATACCCAAACACTGTGAGCTACTGAATCACACACCTAACCTAATCCCATAGTGTCTATTATCCCAGCACCCACCTTTTTTGCTCCCTGTCACAAGTAAAGGCTGAGTTCACCTATCAGAAATACATTGATTTTGAATAGGATTTGATATGCAATGTTGTTTTTGCTGCAGAATAATAATCCTTAAAGGGATAGTTCATGCAAAAATTCATATTATTTGCCATTATGTTGTTCCAAAAGTGCAGGACTTACTTTTTTCTGCAGAACACAAGAAGAAAATATGTGGAAGAATGTTTTGGCTTAGTCGACTTTCATTATGTAGACATTTTTCAAAATATAATCCTTTTGTGTTCTGCAGAAGAAAGAAGGTCATGCAGGTTTGGAACAACACGGCGTAATTGTTTGGATGATTTATAATAGTTAAAGTATGCAGTAATTAGAAATATTGCATTTTTTTTTCTGTACTGTATTTTACATGAGCCCATGAGTTTATTTGTATAGCACTTTTTCCACACATTGGTGTGTTCAGTTTCACTTTAAATAATTCAGTTTATTCATAAATGCTTTTTATAATGAATGCAACTGTAATCATTTAATTCTTGTTTTGTTCTGAATCCCATTCAATTTAAAGGAACTGGAGTGAGGAGAAATAAAGATTTTTTGTTATAGAGTCTTTAAATAAATAAATAAATTAAAAAATAAGTTAGATTATTTTTTAGAGAATACTTTGTCTTGTTTCAAACTCTAAGGATCTCTATAATTTAAACTGCACCGTGATGTAGCTCATTAAGTTATGAAATGTATATCTTGAATGCGATGAAAGCTACTTTGGAGAAATGAGTCTGCATGTGGCGTAAATGTACAACTTTATGCAAGGCGTAGGCAAAGGACTCTCGGTGAGGGCCATCAGCTGAGAAAGACCCCCTCAACCCCTTTATCAACAGGACTCTGACAAGAATGTATAGAGATGATGATGATGATAGAGGAAGGGAGATGGTAAAAGAGAAAAAAGAGGTCAAGTAATCAAGACCGCTCTCTCTAACTGATTAGAGTTGCTCTTGAAAGTGAAATTTTCGGCCGCAAAGAACAATCTTCGTCACCTCAAAGTGATTCAGATTGACTGATCATGAGGAGACATGGTCAAATGTGATGTTATGTATTTGCAGAAAGTTTCTTCTAGGAGGTGGCCATATATTAGCTGTAGTCGTCTTTCTCTTTTTTTTTTCCTTTTTGCCCATTTGATCTCTTGTAAAAGTTAATCAGTGTCTAAATTATTCCTGCTGCTGATCTCAACCCAGCTTGGAGGTGTATATGTAGTTTGTGGAGTGCAAGTTTTCCATTCAGTGTCGCTAAAAGAAGACTTACAGTAGTGTGTTTGTACAGAAAATGTCATAACCTGCAGGTGTGACTGCTTCGGGACTATCTGAGTGTGTGTGTGTGTACAGGTGTTTAACGTCTGGTTTATGTGTGTGATCAGGGATTTGAAGTGTCAGTCTTGACAATGTGGCCGTGACCTTGGTGTCGTGACCTCTCAGTGCAAGAGCCTGAGGCCAGACGAGAAAATGAGAGCAAGAGAAGACAGTTGGGGAGGATGGTTGAGGTGTACATTGGGAACTGCAGGATGGAGAGAATTTACTTAACACCTCAGTATGAGGGACAAACACACATGTAGTGCTAAACATGCTGCCTTAGATAATGGAGCTCATAGCAGTGGAGCCATGTTCTCCGAACAGATGCTGTCAAGGTCACGGTCTGCCCCAAAGCACTGCACTACCCCTGTAGATCACTGCACCCTGTGATTGGCTTGGAAAGGTTCATCAGATCCCTGCATAACAATGCCGAGCCACTGCATTCGACCTGCACTTTTCTACGGTGTTAAAGCCCTGCAGCGATGAATTAAGCGCATTTACTAGTATTTAATAAACGTGATTCAAAGTGATTCATATCCTTACCTAGCTAGTGTGCATTAAAAAGTCATTATTAGTCATAGCCATTGCCTCTTGTTTAGCGCAAATGGTGCAAGTTAAAATTTGTCCTGCATTTTTTCTTGAGTAAAAAAAAGTCCAGATAATTTTTTACCTGAAATTTTATTTATTTATACTTATATATGTTTATAATATTTAGTTAAAAAATGAATAAAACATAAACATTATTTTAAATGTATTTATTTCTTCTTTTCGGAACAGTTCAGACTTCCTTAAACTTTATATATATATTTTTATATATATATATATTTATTTATTTTTTATTACAATAAAGAAAATCACACAACAAGTTGTTTGTGTGTGTGTGTG
>JAUMHP010000080.1:6502204-6516077 GCA_032361065.1 Enteromius trimaculatus
TTCTCAGTGATCTACGGCTCTGTGCATAAACTGCGTTCCTTCTAAATACAGGTGACGGAGTTTTAGCGCTAATCAAAGAACCGGATTTACTGATGAGATGCGCATAATATATCGTACGATATATATCGCCCAGCCCTAATTGATATACTATTACAGTATCAATATTTTGAATTAGCATTTATTTTTATATTTTCTTTGTCAAATTGTTATATGGCTTTGACATTTTTGACAAGTTTTTACAAATATTTTGGATTTTGTATTCACATTTTAGTAATTAAACCAAACTTTTTCTTTTAGTTGCCATGGCAATATTTATGATTTTCAAGTTTTTCTAATAAATATTTATATTATATTTAATAACTGTAAATGATCTTTGGTCAACAATGGTTCTGAAAATATTAGGATGTATACAAGTGTTCAGATATAAAAAGAAGTCAAATGTCATCTACAATTATTAATCAAGAGTAGGCAGTCGTCTACAAGGGCAGGTTAAAGAGGTGGTTGATTGCGATTTCACTTTTCTAATGTTAGTTAATGTGTAATGTTGCTGTTTGAGCATAAACATCTGCAAAGGCATGACCCTGAAAGTTCAGTGCAAATAAGATATAGCCTTTTAAAATTCTGGCAGTTTGATGTCTACAAAATCAGCTCGTTGAATGAGCTACGATGTCACAAACCCTGATAAACCCCGCCCCCAGGAATTTGTAATGAAGGGGGCGATGCCATACTGCGCTGCTTTAGAGACGTGCCATCTTAATGAATTCTCAAGTTTGAAAATAAATGTTCTAAAGCCGTGGTTTTTAACCTGTTTCTCTGAGGATATTGCTCAAATCGATAAGAGATATTGATAATGTTTACAATACAAGCGGAGCAAATGTGCTGAGCTAAGAAGCCGGACGTTCAGACTCACTATGTGGTTTAGCAAATCACAGCACGCTTCATAAAAACAGGAAAAGAGCGAGTTTACAGGAGGGGTGTACAAGAGAAATAATGCATAATGTGAAACATGCTGCTTTTTTTTATGAAGAATTAATGCATGTTAGACTGGACTTTCTCATTCAGAACCTATAAGTTATAAATAACTTGACCAGGTGTTTTCCTCAATTTCGCTTTCTACATGGCTATCACACGGTAACATTCACACAATCGTAGCATGACCTCCTGAAACTATAATAAAGCAGCACTGTGTCTGTCAGCCGAGTTGACGGCACTATGCGGCTACGTTTGAATGACAGGCAGGAGAGGAGAAGGTTCATTAATGCTGTCAGGTCATTCTCTCTGGTTTCAGCAGGTCGCCGATTCTTATCTGACTCAACCGTCCGAACGGGCAGCTATGGACAGATATCCCACCCATACTGAAGAGCGCAGCTATTTCCATTAAACCAGCCTGTCAGTCTTACGACATACCGTTTATATAGATAGACAGACGTGAAGACATTTAAAACAGACGGTCATCCTCGTCTGCATCTGAGGATTGAAAAGATGACTGTGTCCCCCCAACATGAGCCTACAAGGCAATAAAGAGACTGTGTGGGAGAGACCAAGGGCGATAATCACATGATCACCTAATGGAAATGTTATTAAAAATGCAAGGCCATTAACATATGACATTTCCCAGTGTGTGTTCTATTTGATTATGAGTATGTTTGCCTAGTTAATCTGGAGGACCCAGAGCGAGATAGCGAGGCATAGAGGGGAGAAATAGGAGCCGGCCGATAAAATCTGAAGGCCTCTTCAGATGAATCTTACAAAAGAAAAGGAGCATGAAGAACGGACCAGTGTTCCCTCCCCCCTTTTACACACATTATCAGGCATCCCCCTCTCCCATAAAGACTGCATGGGGGCAGCGAATGATAAAGATGCATTTGACCATATAAAGATGAAGGGAATGTGAAATTTTTCTGAAGATCTCTCCCTTTCCCTGTCAAGATGAATATATACTCTTTTAATAGTATGAATGTCCCTCCGGGATGGCTGTCAGACTATGTACAGATTGGCATACTAACATACTACTCATACCACTTCAGCATTACGCAATATGTAGACTGCATGCAGATTGGGATTATATTCTTTTATTTTCTTCCTTTTTTATTGGATACTTTACATTTTTTATGTGAGGTGATAATTGGACTCGCTAAAGTCAATTTAATGAAATCATGGGACAAAAATGTAGCATACTGTTTTACAGTAGTATGTATGCACTATGCTCTTGCATAGTAGACAATATTCCGCTTATTTTTAACTTAAATTTGCAAGGCATTCAGTGTCATTCAGTTTGCAGCATTGCATGCTTACTACTCATAACATTTCAGCATTAAGTAATACTGTATGGAGTATGTGAATAGTGAAGAGTGACCTACTATTATATATTTTACTAAAATATACATTGTAGGCAATGTGTGGAACCAACCCAACCTTTCAATTCCAGTGTGACATGAATGTGAAGGATTTTTTTTATATCTCAGAGTTTATTCATTTAAATGTACTATCTTTAATTTTTTTTTTTTTTATTTAAATTTATTTTTCATTCTTCTTATTATTTTTAAATTGAACACTTATGTAAGGTGATAATTGGACTTGGTAAAGTAAACATAATGAAATCATGGAACAAAAATGTAGCCTAGTTTTTTTTACAGTAGGATGTAGTATGCACTTTACATACTAATTGTAGTAGGCAATATCCATCTTATTTTTAACTTATGTGAAGCTTTTAGAGTCATTCGCTTCTAGTTATTTTACCTGTACACAAACTGTCCTGTTATGCTGCTTTTTATTGTTATTTGTTTTTAATTTTTTTATTATAAACACACTAAATAGCTGTTTCTTCTTCTAGTTATTTACCTATAGCAGCTATTGAAGAAAAGATTTTACTGAGGTGTTTGCAGTATTTCAGTCTTGGCCTGCATGTGTGTGTTGGGGTGTTCTACTGAAAGTCTTATTTGCTGCAAGAGAGAACGCTTTCCACTGAAGCAAGGCCAGAGGTTGCTTAATTATTAACTGCCACCCCTCAACGCCACCCTCAAATAACAAGGGTTTGAATTAATTATTACACTTATAGGTTTGTGCCTGTGACCGATGGCTAACAATGTGTTTTGTTTGCAGGAATGACAGCCTGCTGTGATTTTAGCACATGCTCATGTTCGTTATCTCTGGGCAATTAAATTGTAGACTCCTGATCATAAGGTGACTTTACTTTTAATGAGTTGTCTGTGTGCGTGTGTGTGCCGTGGACTCTTGGATACAATTGGAGTCTACACTGCCTGTTCCAGCACGCCAAGTGTGAGGGCCTTGTGAAAGAGTGTTCGTGTAATATCCTCTTGCAGGGGTTGTGCACCTCTCCCTGATTGTTTTATGGGGAGTGGGTAGGGTGCATTTCAGAAAAGACGTGTAAAGGTTGCTCCATAAATCTCCAAAACGCCCCTGAAATTTGGACCCTGTGCTATCAGCACCTTCTGCTTTTACTGGAGGGTGAATAAAACACCCTATTGGAGGAAGGAGATAAGATAAACTATTGTAAAAGGGGCACAGCACCGTGCCTGTTTGCTCTTCTAAATTTAAAGCAGGTGTGTTCGTGGCTCGGTGACCTTGGTTCAATTGGCACTCTGCAGAGAAAGGGTGACAAACATGGGTGTGACCTCGAGAGACTGAGTAATGTAACCCTTGCCTTAAAGGAACAGTTGCCCAAAAATGAACATTTACTCCCCCGTGGTGTGGTTCCGAACATGTTTGACTTTCTTTCTTCCGTAGAACATAAAAGATGAAAATATGCAAATGTTATATAGAATAGTTGCTTTTAGGGTTAAAAAAGGACCAAAAAAAGCACAATTTTTTAAAAAGAAAATATTGAGCTATTCCTTTGTCACTGATAATTTGACAGTTTCTGTATGGCATTAGTTTTTAATATTTCTCCTGGAGATTTTAATAATTTTTGGCTTTTTAGTGTTTAATGTCTTTTTTTTTTTTTTTTTTTGCACCTGTAAAGGAAAACCTGCCTATAATTATGCACACATGAGTATAAGGCATTTTTCAGTTCCAGCTATTGTTAACAATTATATATCAATTAAATGATTGCGTACAAAATTAATAATAGTTATTAATATTTATGTGGTTTGGAACTGGTAAAATGTGATTGAATGAAAAAAACTATATGACCAGAATATTAACATGCTTAATAATTATGCACACACTGTACACATAACTCAAATGTGATATTTATCCCATGATATTTATATTTATATTAAAAATATATATGAATGTTTTATTTGTTATTATGATTTTTTAATTTTAGATTTCATCAATGAAGAAAGTGTTGAAACACCAGTGACCTTTTTTATATTTTATTATGATGTTGACTAAATTACAATTAATAATTTTCTGGGTTATCAGTTTGAAAAGCATAATACTGGTATAGATAAATATCAATAGTGCAGAATTTTATTATAGTTGATGAATATCTGTATAAATTAAAATATTTTACTTTAACATTTAAATATTATAATAACAATTACATTTAAATATGAGAGAAATAATGACAAAGAGGAATAGTGGATTATCATGCACAAATTCATACAAGCATTTAAAAGCTTAAACTTTCTATATGGTGTTTTGTATCTATATAAAGTATTTTCCATGACTGAAAGGGACATGTTTCTCAGCATATTTTGTGAATGACAAATGATAGCCCCAGTCACCTTTATGGAAAAGAGCATCCTGCAAAGTCTTCAATAAATCATATTTTGTGTTCCATGGGAGACAAAACTATCATTTTGGGGTGAACTATTGCTTTAATACATGGTGCACCACACCAACAAGTGCTTTGGGGAAAATAGCTAGGCGTATTAGGAGCTAGAAAGTGGAATTGAGAGTCGACCTTTGGCACATTTTCTGCGTTAATATTGGTGTGATGTAGCTCTTGAGAGGGATCCATTAGAAAAAGTCGTAAAAGGCACAGATGTGAGATTGAGGGATAGAGGAGATGCGGGATAACATGGGATCACCCGGTGACCCAGCTGTTGGTCACAAACAGATGTGAGTCTAGCACAGATTTATTAGAAGTAAGGCCCATCACGACTATCCCATCCTAACCAGGCCAGAGGATCAGCTGTATGGGTCTGTACATTACACTCTTCCTCTCTGTATCACTCCTTCACTGCTACTGAAAACCCTCTTATTAATGTTAATGAGGCCTGCGCCCAGGCTTTTACACTTTTAACCCTCATCCGGTTCAATCAGTAATCTCATGAACGCTTAGCATGGGCAAGAGTTTTTTCTACGCAAGCAAGACTGATCTCTTATATTGTACAGTTTGTGTTAAACTATACTTTGACTCTTCAGGATGTTGTCTGAACAATTCATTTTAGTTAAAGACCTGTATAGTTACAGTGACCTAGGTGGTGATTGTTATCACACAAGCAGTGTAACAAAGAATTTGATTTAGTAGGGATGCACAGTATATTGATATGACATCACTTTTCAGACAGTATTAGTCATTTTTTTTGGTTATAAAATTCTGTATAGATCAACAGTTAATAAACATTATGGTTTAGAAGTTTACAAGCTCAGAAGATTTTTTTTTTTTTTTAAGAATGTAATACTTTTATTAAAAACATTCATCCAGAGTGACAGTAAAAAATATTTATAATTTTGAGAAAAAAAGAATGTAATAGTTTTATTTAATCAATCCAAAGTGACAGTAAAAACATTTTAATAAAGGCTTTTAAATGTTTTTTTTTCCCATTAACAAATCCTGTAAAAATGTATAATTGTTTATAAAAAAACATAAGCAAAAAAGTTTTCAATATTGATAGAAATGTTTCTTTGGCAGCTGATCAGTTAATTTAATTTATTTCTGATAGACTGACTTAGACGTTACTTTTTTTTTAGTAGAGCATGGAGGAATTCATTCAACAAAATGGACAAGCTGGCATTTCTGCTGTACTTCATAATAATAAAAAAGTGTTTTGACATTTTAAATATTATTTTAAAAATAATTTTAAAATATAGAACCGTAAATTGTGTGGGGGTTATTAATGGTTAATATGAGTTCGCGCAGATGTTTATTTCGACAGGTTTTTTTTTTTTTTTTTTTTTAAGTTGTCATTATATAACACATGAAAATTTTTGAAATACATCTCTTATGCTTACTACTTTTACTTTTAACACATTAAAACAGAAATATTGAGAAAAAAAACAAAAACACAAAACTATTATTATAATGTGCAACAACTATTTTATGTTAAGATATATTAAAATGAGAAACTTTTATTGTAAATTGTAATATTTCTTTTTATCAGAATTTCTGATTAATAGATTAAAATACGTAGCCTTTTCCCCCAAACCCAAACAGCTGTTAATGAAAAAATTATTTTAGTTTTTAGTTCAACTTTTTAATTGTATTTAGTCAAAATTGTGTATAATATTGACCATAACATTAACGTAAATTATTGCCCATCATTTTAATCCCAAGATTTCATTTTATGGATGTAAACAAACAAATCAACCTCACTGCAACCTTGTACATAGTGTGTTTAAATCACTTAGCATTTATCATCATTGTTTGAAATTGGCTACTGGTAATGATGTTAAAGGACACACAAAGTCTAATGCTGGGTGAAATCCTCTGTTAGATCACCATCCGATGTAATGCCCCGTCATGTATCTGTTGTAACAGCAAACCTATTAGTCGTACAGGATTAAACTGTAGCCTGTAGGTAAACTTACACCACATACGCTGTGTGCTGATACGCTTCAGTCAATAGCAGTCATCAGGATCCCTTCCTCTTAGCCAGAGAACTTCCTGTTTTTTCCACAAGAAGTGCTGCATAAGTACTGATATCTTAGACCACCTCTCTCAGCACTGGAAGACTCGCGCATAAGTGCAAGTGGGTTTGTGTGTAATTCTGCCCCCTACCCGCTGAGATGATTGGACGTTGTTTTGTGCTGAAGGGAAATTAGATCAGATAATGCTTTCCCACAATTTTGTTTTGGCCCACAACTGATGCACACACACGTGCAACGAACAATAAAGTCTGAAACGATTGCAACGGCACCTGTAGATTCCATCCAATCAATGGCGTGAACCTTTTATATGGAATGATTTTAGAATCAAAATGATTAATAGAGGCACGCACAATTATCCATGCGCTACATACATTTAATGCATGCGTCTTATTACAAACACACAAATACATTTCGATTTGAGTATGTGTACATTCAGGATTGAATGCTTGTACAGCGATTTGTACAAATAAAGACATGTTTGTCTGTTCTACATTAATATATCATAGATTAAGT
This sequence comes from Enteromius trimaculatus, assembly GCA_032361065.1. NCBI lineage: Eukaryota > Metazoa > Chordata > Actinopteri > Cypriniformes > Cyprinidae > Enteromius > Enteromius trimaculatus. Next base: position 6,509,498 of record JAUMHP010000080.1, read on the forward strand.
CTAAAATCATTCCATACTTTTACAGTAAATATAAGCAACTAATTAAAGTTCCGTTCTCCAAGTTCATGTTTCCACTTCACTTTTATCCTTCATGTGAAGACCTGCCTCAGCAGATACACCTGATAAACTCTCAGTCTTGCGGTTTAGACGTCATTTCATTTATAATGATTTGTGACGTCTGCTGCCCCAAGAAGAAAAACACTTGACTGCCTTGAACATCTCCACTGATCTTGGATGATCAAAGCTGATGTTGAGAGAGATGTACTTACCTGCATTATAGCTGCAGTACTAGCATAATTAACTACATTAAAGCTATATCATGAAAGTCATTTATGATATAAGATGGCAATCTTTGGATGTCTCCTCCAGCATAGAAGCTCAGGGATTGTCCTCTTAAACCAACAGTGAGGGCTTAGTCTCAGAAACTTAATTGCTTAATGATATTAGACTAATTATAAAACTGCTACTAAATTTACCTACAGCTGAATGGAACGGGGTTACTCTTCCTAAACTTAAATGCGTTTCTAAATTTCTATTGTATTATAATTTCTATTAAAATATTCTATTACTGACGCAAAAATTATTACAAGTTGTCCTGCTTAATATTTTTGTTGAAACCATGATAATTCTTTAATTATTTCTGGATTCCTAATTGCATAGAACATTCAAAGGAATGGCATTGATTTAAAAAATATAAAGTTGTATGATCATCATAAATGACTTTGCTTTCACTTTTGCTCAATTTAGTTGTGACTCATGAAAGCCACATAAGATCCGCTACAGGCGCAAGATTATTATTATTCAAATCTAAACAAAAATATTCACAGCGTAGAATTAATCTGCACCAGCACATTTCAAAACATGAACCCGTAATTCAGCATAGCTTGTATCCAGTCGTCATGTTTTGGGGCTTAACAGTAGATTGCACTTTGCAGAGCTCTGTGAAAACACAAAGCCACCCAGTCTCTGTAAACAGCAGCTCTCTGTTTATTGCTCTGTAGACTTTCTGTCCCTGACAATATGAGGCCATTTTCATTTTCACCTTCACCGTTCCCCTCCCTTTCTCCCCTCTGTCCTGATTCCTCCACAGTTTATCTCCCAAGCAGCCTTGAGGACAAGATTGGTTGGAACGTGTGTGTGTGTGTTTTAAGGTTATGACTCGGTTAAATCCTCATCACACACGGATAGCTTTATAAATATGAACATACTACTGTCTGTTTCAGCTTTATACCTGTCATACCTGTAACTTAAACTTAATTTTGTTTACTCTCACAGTATATAGAGGGCCGAAATCAGACAGTGAGTGGGTCTCATGACAGACAATCAATATGGTATTTTTATTGCTTGATTCTTTCTAATTCTATCAGCCATTAATTTGTATTTTTTGTGCAAATTCACATCAAGACAAGAGCTTCAATTATTGTTTCTTCTGCATTGTAAGAGTTGTAGGAGACAAAATGTAGTGTGTGCAAAGCATTTAACAGCTTCTTAAATGTCAGGTAGACACAGAAGATGAAAAAAAAACATGCAAAATTCAAATGTGTTTAAAAATGACTAGATGTTTTAGACACATCTACCTTTGCTTTATTATTTTGCCTGCTATTCTGTATAGCACTTCTCTCAACATAAACATTTTCAAATGTTCCTTTGATATTAAATATTTGTACTGCAATTGTACTTTTGGTATACTAAACTGGTCTACTTAAAGGCAGCGTAAGCGAGTCAGGGCTGAGTACCAAAACAAACTTGTAGCTAATCATCAGTAAGGGGTGTGTCTACTAATGATGTGGGGGAGAGTGCGTTCAGTGAACAGCCGAGCAACAGAAATATAAAAAAACAAAAAAATAAAATGTTTGCGGAACGATAAGGCAAGAAGTATTTCCTGTGTAAATATCGGATCCGTTTTTCAGCGCTGGAGAGAAGTTAAGGAGCGGATATAGCCTGTGATCGGGTGCCGAGGTTGCTTTGGTTCTTCTTGATAGGTGCGGCACCTGCATCCGGTGTAGACGGTGTAACATTGGTTCTGCTTTGTTTCACAGAACTAATTGTTATCTAGACTACATATGTGTGGGGCGGAGCTATCAGGGCCAAGACCCTTTTGCGGTAGGGGCATGTTTGTTTTGGTGATTTTAAATATTAACATTGGCTTTCGTAAATCGCTTGCCCTACCTTTAAAGTCTGCTAAATTGGACCAACTAATTTAGCACTTAATGCACTTGTGCGGAAGTAGTAACGATTGCTCAAAGGCTTGATATTAAGAAATGTGCATTGTACATAAATCATATTTCAATTGTTTTTCTAGTATATGTGTAACTTCTTCCTCTTAAAAAGGCTTCAGTACTATTTTATAGTGTAAAGAATGTTTAAATAATCTGAAGGACATTAAGAAATAAATTTAGAGTTGTATGGTAAACCTTTTTTATATTTTTATTCTGTGGCGGGAATAAAAAAAAATCTTAAAATGTTAACTTTCTTCAAGTTATAAACCTGCAAATGCAAGTTACCATCTAACAATTCGGACTCTTTATTTATTTATTTTTTCTCAGAATTGTGAGTTTATATCACACAATTCAGAGCTCATATCTCACAATGTAGTCTTTTTTAATCTCACAATTTAGAGTTTTGTCTGAATTGTGAAGGAGAAAGGGGTCAGAATTGCAAGCCAAGGACACAGTTACTTTTTTGTATGTTAATTCTATGGTTGAAATATTCTTCCAAACTATAAAGAATCTTTATTTTTAAAAGTGAATCTTTTTTTAATGCAACCAGAAAGGAAAACAAGCAAACCGAAGTAGGGAACTTTCTTGGCAGCACCCTTTGGTTGTTCAAGAAACTCGTGAATAGTTAAGATAGATGGATTATATACCAGCTGTGCAGTCAAGTCCAAATAAAGGGCTCCTGCTCGTGTTCTCCTCTGTCCTCCCAGCAGAACCCCTCCTCCTCCTGATTTGATCTCCTCCCCCATCCCCATCCCTGTGATGCGGCACTGCCCCATCAGCACGCCCACCCGGCGGTGGTACCAATACCGCACAAAGCACAGCATCCTGCCTCAAAACCATCACTCTGACCGGCCTGCCTCCTTTCTTTTGTCTGTCCGTCTAACATATGCAGCTCACATGTTTTGTCATGCATGTGCACATCTATGCAGACACTGTACACTTTTGCACCTGTAATTCAATCAGATTTTGGTTCATTCCCATAAAGCACCTGTTCCGCACGGAATCGGCCCTCTGTGTAAATCCACAGCATGGTAATTTCCTGCCGACAGAATCAGCCGTGTCTGGACTCAAATTAAAGATGCATATGGAATGTCCTTTTAGAAATGCATCTGGAGACGCAACCGTCTGCATTATTCTGCCCACTCACAGCGGCGAGTCAGACTGGGGCGTTCTCAGCCGACAGGCAGCGGTCTGTAGAGAGGGAGGCTCAGCATATGGAGGTGTGGAGGAGTGTTTGTACGCCAAACAAAGAAAATTAGAAACTGTTGTCCACAATGGCGCACAGCCTCCAACCTGAGCAGAAGACGAAAACAGAAAGGAGGTGTGGGGTGTGTGTGTGTGTTCAGACTATGAAAACGAGTCCTTGGTTTAGGCGACGTTGTCTAGCACTGCCTCGGGCTGAAGCAAGATAGGATTGCAGTCAGAAAACAAAGGTCGCTTGCACAAACTCTGTTATTACATGCAAACTTTTCTTGGGTTCATCCTTTACTGGCTGCTTTGTGTAGGTAGGTTGTGGATAAGCTTCAGCACCTGTGTGAATGTAAATGAGACGGTTCTTTAATAGAATCCAGAGGCCTTGACTGGCTGTCACAGGTCATAAAGACTTCATAATGACTGCTGGATTGTGGCGGGCTGCAGTAAAGGTGCATCATTGCGCTGTTGCTAATGGGCCGCGTGGACCCAAAATAACCACGCTGTGCTGTTCCCACATCACTTCTGTTCTGACTCTCAATCACACGCTGAATAACAAAACGGCTCTTTATGCAAACCACCCCCCACCCCCAAACAAACAGAGGGAATATTCAGTCTGCGGCACTGCTGTGTTTGCAATGTCTTTCTTTCTTTCTGCATTATTTCTACATTTCAAATTAGTTTTCTTTTTGCTTTACTTCTTTCTGCCTCTGTCTTTCTGAATTAGCTCTGCATTTCTCTTTTTCCTGTATTTCTTTCTTTCTTTTTTCTACAGATTAATTTTCTTTATTGTTTACTGTTGACATTTCTTTCATCTTAAAAGTTTTTTTTTTTTCTGCATCTCTTTATATTACTTTTGGGAATTTCTTTATTGCTTTCCTAATTTCTTTCTGTATTTTAATATTTCTATTCTTTCTTTCAGTAGTTCGCGCTTCCTTATAATCGCGGTAATAATAATAGCGTGTTGTCCCCAGCGGACTCCGAGCACTGGAAGTATGAACCCTAGTGAGGGTAGAATTCAGCGTCCGGCCTCGCATACCCCCCCGTTAGGAAGTGTGAACGAGGTGGAGAAGTGGTGGAGGAGGGATGCTTGTAATGAGATACGGAAGGGAAGTAAACTGGCTTATTTATAGTGGAAGGGTTGGGATTGGATTGGCTTATAAGATGATTTGAAATACAGCGCCGACTGTGTCTGATTAGTCGTACACACTCCTCCCGAAATAAGTTTGGCAACATAACTTAATTCTATTTCTGCATTTCTTTCTTCCTTTTTAGAATTTTAGGACTTTGTGCACAAAAATACAAAGGAAAAATGCAGTGATACAGAAAAATACAGAAATTCAGAAAGAAATAAAATTTCATTCTGCATTTCCCCTGGAATTTCTTTATTTCGTCTGCACTATTTATTTTTCATTTCTGCATATTTATTGCCTTCTGTGGTACTGTATTGACCTGAGAGAGTAAGTTAAGCAACCATCCAAATTTTCTTCATAAATGTAAACGTATCATTTCTTTTTCTGTCTATGGAAATATGTTCATGCTTTAAGATGGGCACGATTGTTATCAAAATAGAAGCACAGGGTGGCTTTTTCATGTGGGGCATAATTTTTTTCACCTCTGTGTGTCTGCAGACAGTGTTTCTGCACACACATACAACACACACCCTACCCATCCTCCTCCGTTGCAATCCATTAAAATGAAAGAGGCTGTTAGTCATTAAGAAAAAGGGAGAGGAGAAGAGGCTTTGTGTCATATGGGTCCAAATAAAAGGCTGCTACCTCAGTCTGACCGTGCCTCCTCCTCCTCCTCCTCCTCCTCGCTCTATATCCTCTCCTCCCCCCATCACAATCTCTGGGATGCGGCACTGACCCATCAGCATCCAGCAGGAACTCGGGACAAGCCTGCCTTGCTCTGGACTCTGCTTCAGCGGTATGAAGTCATTCTGGCACTTCAAAAGATATTGTGCATGTCTGTGCATGTAACTTTCATTATGAAAACCCGAGAATTTGAAACAATTTGTCAAGTACATGATTGCGGTAATTATGATTCCACATGAAGCTTGTTGATGTCACGGCCAGGTCTTCGGCAGACGTGCACCGTTCTTTCCCCGCGCCACAGGCTACAAAAGAGCGGGTGTGCTTGCTTGCAGGGCAGATGGAGTGGGTGAGAGAAAAGGTGGAACGTGCCACTCCCACTCCTACGTACTCGCATGCTTAATCGCTTCTTAGAATTGCAAAGACGAGAGGAGCCACAGGCTGCGTCTGCACTCTCATGTGACCTTAGAGTTATGTGGGCTGCTCTGACTGCAGCTCATCCACAGCTACTGGCAAACACACACATTTGTGTGAATTTTAACAGGTTGGGCCGGTGAGCATAGCATGGGGACGTCTTTCTGAGGGGACATTTAAAGAGTGTGCAAAGTAGTCACTCAGGTATCTAAAGTGCTGCTCCCAAGTGTGTGTTTCCCCTATTTCTGGCACCTCCACTTTGTTGTCATCAGAGTTGTCATGATTATGAAATTATGTCTAATGATTTATTGTTGTGCAGATAATTTCACTTAAGGATTTCCTGTTTTGTTTATGTCACTTAAAGTATAAACACAAAAAAGTTGTAGTTTATTCACATTGTGGAAATGGTACTGGGATAGAATGACGTGAATTATAACATGTCAGTATTAAATTATTTGCGTTGTTATATAGTGTACTATTAGTAAGTTGATACAATTTAAATGTAAAATTCAGCTGTCACTGTAGAAATAAATTACATTGGAAAATATATTGAAATACAAAATAGTATAATAGTTGACAATTTAGCTATTTTTACTGTGTTTTTTATTAAATATATACATCTTGGTGAGCATAAGCAACTTTAAAATAAGAGCATAATATTTTACAGATGTAGTTTAATTTTAAAAATGATGGAACTTTTAGCGTTCATTTTGAATTTCAAGTTGACATCATTGTGAATGTAAAGTAGATTAAGACTGAAGTGCACCAAAAACAATATTATTGTTATATGTGACCCTGGACCACAAAACAAGTCTTAAGTCGCTGGGGTACATTTGTAGCAACAGCCAAAAATACATAGTATGGGTCAAATTATAGATTTTTCTTTTTTTCCAAAAATCCTTAGGATAGTAAGTAAAGATCATGTTCCATGACGGTATTTAT
>JAUMHP010000080.1:6516556-6545646 GCA_032361065.1 Enteromius trimaculatus
TATTAAAAAATATATACACTAATTTAAACAATTAAGTATAATTAGAGTGAACACTTGTGTACACTTTACACGTTAATTCTTACGTGAATGTGACATGAACTATAGATAGTGTAGGTCACTGAGTCAACTTCATAATATGCATTTCATAGCATTTCTAATATAATTTTTGAGAAATATATGTAGCAGGATTTCAAACTGTACAATATGTGTGGTTATTACAGATGATCCCACTCAGAAAATTTAAAAGCATCTCATAAGAGCTCAGGAAGAGAAGGGAGAGGTTTCTTTATGGCTCTCGGTGTGTCGTCTGTTGGCATGTGGGAGGCTGTGCTGGGGGAGCGGCTCTCACCCTTTCAAGGCCACAGAGAGAGACAGATAGAGATGCAGGGAGGGGAGTTAGAGTCCTATAATACACTCCGGCAGCACAACATGCCTACTGTACCCAAGGAGAAGATGTGGAAGGGACAGCCGGGGATGGAGCAGGAGAAAAAGAGGGTTGTAGGTCATGTGCCATGATTTGGAAGGAGGGAAGAGGGGGATAGAGGACAGAGATAATGACAGATGATTGAGAAGATGGGCAACTGGAGTGACTAGAAAGGAGAGGACATCGTTTAGCTCTGACAGATCTGATGATTTGCGTTTGTGTGTGTCTGTGTGTGTGCACTTAATGTCCTGGATCTCATCTGAAAAGGTTCAAACTAAGATTGAGGGGTGTGGCTTTCTTTAGTATGCTCAGTGATTACTTGCAATATGAAGTTGCTAAAATCATTATACAATACAAATAAAAAATAATAATAGTTATATTAGTGTGTGTATAAATAAATAAATAAATAATTATTATAATTTTTTTTACAAAAATTAATATAATCAGCACAGATATATTAAATTGTTTAAAATGTTGTTATATATTTAAAAAAAAACTTTTAGGTTTATATATTAAATATGTATATGCAATATAACATTTAAGAATATAAAAATACACATTACACATACATATATTACATAAACAAAAACTTTTTTTTCCTGATTAATCATTAAAACACTAGTTTTAAAATAGTTATTTTAAATTTTAATAATATTTCACAACATTGCTGTTTTACTGTATTTTCAATCTAATAAATGCAGCCTTCATGAGCATGCTTTTTCAACAGTACTAGCTCATGTGCATGTGAGAGAGAGTGATCCTGCAGTGCGTAACAAAACAGAGAGGTTGAATATTAAACATGATGAAAATTCTAATGGGGAACAAGCCGCAGAATGCCGGTGACCCAGATTAAGATCACCTTTCTGCTAAATCTTTTATGAGGAACAAAAATGGGAGCAAATTTAATTTACAATAGAGGAAGGATTGCAAGAGATGCTGGTGCTGCTTTGGAGGACATTGCAGGATGCTTATCGATGAAATGGATGCTTTGTGAGCCCATGTTTGTTTGTGAAGTATGAGCAGTGCTTAATTTGTGAATTATGATTATAACCTTGCAGGTTTTGTGGGGTCAGAGACGACAAGTGTAGAAGAATACACTTGACAAACATCAAAAACTCTCATCAAAATCAATATAGCTGTTCACACTGTAAGCAGCTTTGGACACTTGCACTCATTTGTTGATTTTGGATGAAGCAAACTAGTTGTGACACTAAATTGTGTAGATTGAGAGAAAAAAAAGGCTGAATTTGTTTTATTCAGTTAAAGAGTTCACTTGAAGCAGCTCTTCATTGAGTAAAATTTGGTATCTACTTATCCATTACTGTATCAAAAAAAAAGAAGAATATGGGGACACTTTAATAGGATCCCGATGAAAAGCTAGAAATGTCCCCGTTGCAAAATATTGATTGAGCGATGCTTCATTTTTCAGTGCACATATGTAGAGGTCATAACATCCAATAAAATGGCTGCCGGATCAATTGCATCCCTCGTTAGAAAGCTGGGATATGTCTTGGGTTGTGCAGGATTGATGGCGTGGTGTAAGGATTGAGTCACATTATCATCATGCTGCTGGATTAACACGGTCTGTAGTAATCCTGGGATTACGTAGTAAAGTGAGATATCATAGTAAGACCACTCATGTCTTTACCCGCTGATGGAATAGAACAGAATCGTGTCTCACTGCAGGAACCACTTGTTCTCAAGGAAACATCTCCGCACAGCTGGATCTGTCTCACTGATGCAGTCATGTCATTAACAACACCCATACAGATTTCTTCACATCTGTTTCCAACCTAGTGGTAATTTCAAGCCTCACTAACCAACCATCTCCTCTGAAGGTCTGGTTCGAAGTGGTATGGACTTGTGTTGAGATTTCCGAACTTTTTGTCAGTTTAGATTTAAATAGTTAAAGGGTTTTCATCTAAAATATCTTAAATTGTGTTCCAAAGACGAACAAAGCTTTTCCAGGTTTGAAACGACTTGGGGATTCAATTTTAATTTTGGGGTACAGTAACCCTTTAAGCATTTATTTGATTTAATTAATAGCTTTTCATCAAAGCCCTTTAGTTTCCCCACAAATCCCTATTTGAGAAGCCCTACTCTAGAGTACTGGTCCTCCTCTATTTGTCCAGGCTGTGTGGTTCAGTAAGTAGGTCAGTTCTCCAGAATATTGCTAGGAAATCACAGGTACTACCATAGATGTCAGAGCTTTGACTGTTATTTTACTTGAGATTGATTAAATTCCAGCCAGTCTTTCACCTATGCTTTGTGTTAAGGTCCACGTCTGGCACCTGTTTTGATTTAAGTTGGACTTGTTGAAGACTCCCCAACTTCCTCAAACACGTGGGCCGGTGTCAGTGTGTGTGTGTGAACCTAAGATGGGTTTAGTCAAGATTACACAGCTCTCAGATATAGGAATGATTGGCCCATGTAGCACGCATTAACAGAAAAAGCAAGAATACTCTTCAGATGCTAACAGATCAAGGTCATTATTACAGCTAAGAAAATGCCAGACTACTGCTCACACCAAGCTGCTCACTTTTATTACGCTGTCTTACTTTCAGCCTTACATGGACTGCTCAGGGACTACCTCATGTGCATTACACACAATAAAAGGAGAAAAGCTGGTGAAAATCCACTGAAATGGGGTGCACTGTTTTTACAGGTTTTTTGGGAAAGTGACCAACACAGACTTCTAGTCACAGCATTTTCCAATCTTTAAAAAATATAACCATTACAGTTGTTCTGTAATGATTTCTTAATGGTTTCTTAAATAGAAAGTTAAAAGAAAACATTTTCTCAGTTTCTCATCTGCTGCTTTGTTACATGTAAGACGGATGATGTTTCGGTGCTCATAAATGAAGACTGAGTGGACGGTAACATGTTAACATGAATCTGTTACAGCCATTTTAAGATGGTAATGAACCCTTCTGGTCCTCCAGTGTATGTAGAGAGGAAGAGAATATAAAAGAGGACACATAGATGGGGAGATCTCTGAATAGACTGCTGAGTCACACACTTTAAGAAGCATAAACCACAGGAAACCTGACCCTCACACACTCGCAATCAACCTTCACCACTAATATGCCAGTATATGTGTGTCTTAGGATGCAGTTGATTCGGCATTGTTCACTGAAGAGAAGATGACTGATTTTATGATTATCAGTGGCTGAACTACAGTAGAAGTGTCTCTCAGTGGTTTCCCTGCATCTCCCTCTCTCTATGTAATCCTCTCTGCTGGCGTGTTAAGAGGGGAGGGGTTAATATGTTTTGACAGAGGCATGTGACTGCCCACCCTAAATAAGGACTTGCTGCCCGCGGCCACACTCCCACTCCATCCCACTGTGTAATTAAATTTTAAATTTTTGTAAGCTACAAAACAGCGTACAGTCACTTTACTAGACGTTTAAGGAGACATGCTCTTGCAGTAGCTTCTGTTCAGAGACAGTCAGAGTCGGTGTAGGATTCCAGTAAACTGCTGTTTAGCATTTTAAACAGATACATTTCCACACGCATGACAAAACGGAGCTGAACTGAATTACAAGAGAAACCGAGTCTTTCTGAGAATGATTAGCAGTTTTGGTGGCAGATATTATTATTGTGTGTGTGTGTGTATGTAATATATATTATTTTAAGATTATATGAATATATAGGTGTGTGTGTGTACTGTACTGTGTATATATGTGTGTGTGTGTGTGTATGCATGTATGTGTGTATTTTATATATATATATATATATATACACACACACTGTTTATACAGTACGTTATATACGGCATTTATTCTTACTATATTATTTATTTGTTTAAAAATTTAGTAAAAATGTTATTTATTAATTAGTATAATAATTAGTGCTGCTGAATGAAAAATTATGTAATAAAAAAATATTTTGGATGCAATTAATCTGTTTGACAGCACTAATAATATTATTACTTATAAATAATAATAATAATAATAAATTAATCAAATTAATTAATTATTTTGGGATTTGGTGGAAATTGATTGGCACCTAGTTGACACCAGAATTGAGAGGTGACACAGGGTCGTTCGTTTTACACGTCACGTTAAACTACAACATATTTGCTATCTACTGACAGGTAAAGAATTTGTGCTCTTTGCCTTATACCGCCCCTACCCCTCTATGCTCTCTCTCTCTCTACAGCCATCTCCTCCTTTTGGTTTTGGCTATTTTTCTTGTGCGTTCTCCTTCCCCACCATGGATTCAGCATTGCGTGTTAGTACTGCTTGTCTTTGTCTGTGTCCACATGCGGTCTAAGATGCAATAATTCAATCTCACCCCTGCATTCCCAATATTCCTCCTTTCTCCCTCAAGACCACCGCAGGAGGAAGATGATTCCTTTAACACTGCAAATGTTCCTCGTACCCTCCCCCCATCCCTCCGCCAGAACCCTCTCTTCCTTTTAGAGTGATGCATTGCTAAATACCCCCATCCCTTACTTTCCTTACCCTCCGTTTCCTGCATATCCCTTCCCTCTTGTCTCTTATGCCCTGATGTCATCTGCACCTTCTCAATCCATTTGTCCTCTTCATTTTGGCCCAGTGCCAAGATGTGCACCTGCATTCAGAGACAAACTAAAGGTGTGGATAGTCTGCAGATCTCCTATTGTGTCAGCTCAAGTTGAGGGGAACGTGCTTGTGTATATTTGTTGGTTAAGCATGTCGGTCCGTTAATATGTATAGGGCTTCCTACCAAAAGCTATTCCAGAGCAAATTCAACCCACGTTTAGTATTGGAAATCATTGCTTGTTTTGAGTAGCACTACAGACTTGTAAATGAGCGCGTGTGTGACGAGAAATATAGAGCAAGTAGAGGTTAGCAGCACCTTATTTTCTCGCTAAACTCCTCCTGTCTCTGGGATACAGTATTCATTTGCTGTGAAGTGTGACTGTGTGAAGAAAGCTGCTCAACCTGTTGTACATCTGCTGTCCCTTGTGTATGTCTAAAATAGAGAAATACTTGCAGATTGGAGAGCTGTAAAGAATTGTGGGTAATTACCAGGGGCGTAGGAACGATGTGAAAAGTCGGGGGCACGTTATCAAAGCATATCAGCTTGGATCGTGAATATTAATAAGGTAAAGCCAGTATCAACAGATTTGCTGAAAAGCAGTTAAGTGGGCACCAGCCATTTAAGCCAATTGCATGATATTAGTTTAACAGTAAACAACTGGCTTCTGTTTGGTCTTAAAATTTGCATTAAAGCAAAATTCAGTTCTTGATTGTTATCGTATGTTAATGATTGGGTGCAGGGAGCTTAATAGACAGGCAATCTGACCAATCATAACTGGGATATTAGGTTATTGTTACGCTACATTGATGTGCACATGCCTAGAAGCCACAGATGTATCCCTTCTAGACTTGACTACAAATCAAACAGGAGAGTTGTTAACTTCAGTGGATTAATAATCTGTTTCTCTTGGACCTACATTCAAATATCAAGAAAAGATCTGTTGCTACTTCCGTTTCATTGTGACTATAAAGTTGCTGGTAGACTGTTCAGTGCAATAGCTTAACAGGCCTAACATCACACTTATCTTAAACCTACATGTAATCACAGGAGTCATTACACATTTTGATCAGGCATTGTTCATGACACTAAGTTTTTATTTTCACAAAAAAAAGAGTCATCGATGAGGGAAAAAATAAAGGCATGTGACATCCTTATAGATCATTCTTAACTATACACATACATGAAGCACATCACATGATAAACACACAAGCTCAAACGTCCATGCATGATGCTTGAGAATCAATAAGGTTTGTTCTAGTGTTCGATGCACATGTGACACACTTCGTGGTTGCCAGATTTAATGTGCTATGTGTACGTGTTTATATTTGTTTATATTAATGCAAATCTTATATTACAAATATTTTGATTATAGCCCTTCACAAGATTAAACCACTTAATTTGCATGGATCAATTATTAGACGCCTATATGATCTTTTTGGATCTTTTAAGTTTTGGTTACCTGGACAAATCTTTCAGGTTACATTTTAAAAATGTATCTTAGTGTTTCGAAGAGTATCCAAAGTCTTATGGGTTTGAAATGACACGATGGGATATCAGAATTTTCATCTCTGGGTGAACTATCCCTTTAAGTCCTGCATCAAACTTCTTCATTTCCAGTGTCATGCTTATAACAGCCGTTGACACATTGCATTTTAAGCGTCGCCTGCCAGTCCGTGCGTGCCGCAAAGAACAGACTGAGATCCACATGTAGCTTTGGACGACTGATAACAGAACAGACATACAGTGGGTTGATTCTGGCACAAGACAGTGTCTGTTGTTCTGTTTTTGTGTGTATGCACACGCACACTTTATGACTACTATTAGCAAGGCTACAGAGGTACACTTGTACTGAGCTGAACAAGAGAGGAATGGTTCTTCACGGCGTGTAATTTTGTCATTCCTTCAATCTCATGATAGACCCTCCCCCCCCCCACGTTCTTTCCTCCATCCCCCCTTCTCTCCATCTCCTCCCCTGTCCTTCTTGCGACGCTAAATGCTCTATTTGTTTCTGCCCTCAGCACAGTCATAACTATTCAGAGCAGAAAAATGTCTGCACTCGCTAAAGAAACATACCCTGACACTTTTCAGTAAGCTGTCTCTCTCCTCCACACCTCCATATCTCACTCATCCCCTGTCTCTCGTTCTCATCGTACCAATATGGCAGGCATGAAAGATGGAAAGAGGGGAACAATCTGTGACAGAGAGAAAGTCATTGCCTTGGGCACTCTCTGTCTTTATTTCTCTTATTCCATCTTTCCTTCTCGATCTCTGTCCCTTCCCCCTTCTCTGTCTTTTTCAAAGGGAATTGGGTGAAAGGCCGATGGAAAGGCCGGGCAGTGCTTTCACAGGCCTGTCTACTCACATCCTATTACCAGCTGAACTGCTGCCCAGATTCAGCATCTCAGCTGACCGCAGCTTTACTGTACCTCTAGCCTGACCTCCTCTCATTTACAATGCGGCTCAGGACGGCCACTCAGACCGCAGGGTGATTTTTCTATAGCACTATCAACTTGTAAAGGCATGAAGATATTAACGTGACAATGAAATGGAAGTAGCAACAGATCTTTCTTTTTTTCCGTGTTTTGTGATGTGTGTGTTGCATTCTAACACAAGCTTACTAAAGTGACTAAACGAATGAATGAATGGAAGTTATTTAATTACCAGAGCGTCCCGTTATATGCTCACTTTAAGATATTTTAAAATGCATTTTTCTACAGATCTAACACACTTGCTTCTGTAAAATAATATAGTAGATCAAAATCAGTAAATCAATATGCACTGCATCTTAAATCCAGAGTATTAATCAATGCAAGGGTATGCATACGGTATATGTGATGTTAATTTCATCATAAGCATAAGCCAAATCTGGCTTTTCTTTTCTAAAGCCAAATTCTTTGTTTTATACTCTGTATGGTCAGGTTGCACCCTGAATTATTTTTATTTACTATTTGTATTTATCTATCTAGTGCATATGTCCAGCTACTGGGTTCATGCATGCTATCAAATAGAATATACTTTGAAAGGCAATGTGTTCAGCTTTATATGAACATATGGTATGCCAGTATATATAAGCTTTTGTCAAAACTGCACATTTTTTGGGCTTTACAGTATGTTCAGTGCAGTCTATTAGTGTGTGCGTTTCTTAGGAACTGAACCCATGTTGCAAGCGCTGTGGTTTTCCGGTTGAGCCATAGGAAATTAAAAACCAATTGTATTATTTTAAGATTTGATCTTAGTTGCAATCAGAAGAAGCATTAGAAATTTAAGATTTTTATAAGAGATAAAAACAAACCTTACCTTTTTGATACACAGGGACTTCATTCAATATAATTTATAAGTTTGATTCTTTATGGGACCAAAAAATGGCATTTTGTATGTATAACATAAGGTATACATGAACCACAAACAGTACTGACAGACTGTACTTTGTTCTTTGTGTTGTTTGACTGGGCTCTTGGGTTTGCTGTATTGAGGTATTACAGACAAACAGAACAGCCCACTTACAACAACCCAGAAAACTCTCTGCTGAAAAGAAGCACCAGCAGTCCTAAGAGAGACGAGGAAGGGGGAGGGAAGCAGAGATTAATAAATGACTTTTCTTTATTAAATGTGAAAGGGGGTTTTGAGCCCCTCTCTAATTATCTCTGCTCAGTTTAGAGCCCAAACTGGGGAATTTCAGCTGGGCCCATTAAATCTACCTGATTACCGTCTCTCATCAGCTGTGCCGTTAGGATTTACACAGTAAATGAGTGTGTGAGGGGCATAGTTAAACTTCTTAAAATCAAATCCTTCATTCCTCATGTAGCTGTGCATGCCCTTAAAGGAATAGCTCAATAAAAAAAGAAAACTCTCATTGTTTTCTCATCCTCATGTTTTTACAGACCTGTATGACTTTAGTGGAACACAAAAGGTGAATTTCTGGAGAATATTTTGGCCATATTTTAAGTCGGTTCCCAAGAAAGCAAGATGACAGTATCATAAAAGGGATTTATAACAGTAGATATCACTGGATGCCAAAGGATATACTTTTTTTGAAGGTAATTCTTGTCATCTGTTTATTGTATTTATTCATCCCTTTGAGGCTCAAAATGTCTAATCTCAAAGTCATACAGGTCTGTAACGAAATGAGAGTAAATGATGACAGAATTTTATTTCCTTTTTTTGGTGAAGGATACCTTTAGGTTTCTCTTTCATGAAGCCCAGAAGATTTGAGAGGTCCATCACGTGTGAACGTTTGTGAGCACATGCTGAGTCTTGCTCAGGGACGCTGCTCTTCCCAGGTGTCTGGAGTGAAGATTATCTGCTGTGTCAGGGGCACCAAGACAGTAAAGGACAAACCCAATAAGATGAACCTCTCTCTCTCTCTCTCTCTCTCTTTACCTTCTGTCATTCCAGCACAGACTTGCTTTTACCTCCATCTGTCTCTCTCGCCGCTAAGCATCTTCATTCTGTGTCTTTGCACATTCCCACCCATTTCAAATCCCCCATCCTTCTCTCACTCTGCTGACCTGTTCCTCGCTCTCTTTTGGGTAGGGTACAGCTGTCACCGCTACAACGCTGGGGGTTTCGGCAGAGGGGGGTTGTTGCTATGGCAATGCCAGGCCTTGTGCCGGCATGGGGAGAAGCTCGTGCCGCGTCTTAGCAGGATAATCCATTGTAATCCCACAGAGGGGAGTCCGACACACATACGCGTCCGCGCACACACTCCCTGCAGGGCGGCTGGGGAAGTAGAAGTGAAAGAATTAGCATCTGTTACTGCTTGTGCTCAGGTCAGCTCCACTGAGGTTTTGGGGGGGAAAAAAAATGGCGGGTTTAAACGCACCACATACACAAGTGAAACTGTGCTGTACAATCAGTTTGACTGTTCCTCTTAAGTTTTATCAATCATGTTGCAATAATTGTAAATACAAGATGAACAGCAAAACTGTTGCCATTGCCAAAATTCTTACTCACTGCTGGTAAGGTGGGGTAATAAAAGTTCACTGTCTGAGTACAAGGTGAATTTTTATTTTAAATTGCTACATGCCAGAGACATGACATACGCTGAGAAGTATATGAGGATATCTGGATGCAGGTACAAAAATAGTACACATTAATTTACAAATACTACAGAAAACTGGCCTGAAGCCTGAGATTGCAAGTTGAGGATATATTACTTTAAGGAATTATTTGACAAACAAATATACATTCTCAATAGAGTGAATGTGAACAAGGTCCAGCATTATTTTGGACTTAATTGGCTTTCAAAATGTGTTTTTCACAAAAAATGAAAGTGAGCAAATGAGGAGAATTTTAATTTTGGGATAAGCCTCCCTTTAAAGAATAAATTTGTTTAACTGACATTATGAATGTAGTAATAATAATATATTTGACAGTCAGGTTTTTATTGGTCATAATTAAGTTGTAATTGTGACTGTTGACTGTGCAGGTTTTTCTGTGTACTGTTGATTAAAGAACAACCATAAAGCTTAGCAGAAACTACCAATTAAGCTTTTTTTATGAGGTGACAGTCTCATAAAAACATTCCCATTGTTCTCCGTACTAGATAAAAGATCAAATATATACCTAATGTGCATCTTTTGGTACTCTTTTTGATAAAAACGAATTCCTTCTTTTCATTTAAATGAAAAAGAGATAAAGAATTATGAAATATGAATATGAATTTTAGATTTGAATCTAAAGTGTCCTTTTAATACTGACCAGAGCCACTATAATTCACCTCCATAGTTATGACTTCCGAGCATCCGAGTAGAAATTTCCAGAAAAACTCCTGCCGTGTTTCTGCTCAGTTAAATCCAGCTCTTCTGAAAAGAAAAAGTGCCTGAACAATATGAACTCTAGAGTGGTTTTACCTGAGCTGAAAGTTTTATTCGTGAGTTTTAGCCTCCACACTGTGGTCATATCACTATAACATCCATAATATATACACTCTTAATTGCACTTCTTTCTAATATACTGGTATGCATATGCATGCACATTCAGGATATTATTTGGAAAAACAGACATTCTTATGCATGAATATATACATGCATAAGCGTGCGCGGGTGTAAAGGGCTCTGTTCTTTGTCTGAGTGTGTGTGCGTGAATGAAACAGTGTATTATTTGTTTGTGGCAAATGGAATCCAAGTCACGCCATGTGTAGTCTCATGGTCTCATAAATTGACCGTTGAGTGAGACATTTGTTTATTTGTTTGTAAATGGATTTTGATTAGTTAAAAATCATGGACACTTGGACATCATAGCATTAGATCTTTATGCATTTTTAAATACATTTTAATTCGTAAAAAAAAAAAAAAACTGTGCCTGTGCACATCTTTGTGCATTTGATCATGTGTGTCGAAGCATGTGTAAGTGTTTGCATGGTGTGAGTTTTGGCATGCACGTGTGTGTGTGTGCGTGTGTGCATGCGTGAAGGCCCACATGGTTAAGTAGTATTTTTAGCTCTATGATTCATGCTTTAGTTGTTCTGATGTTGTAGAATTGAGCTGATTGAATGGTGAACTAGATTTTCATGTGGTCGGCTATCCCTAGCTAGCTAGCTACAGGCTATGCTGCATACATGACATAGTTTAATTTAATTTATTGGCCCACTGCTGCATTAAAGAAACAATTCCCTTAATTAATGCCATGCTTTTTCAGTAGCGTTTATTTAAATCAATGTTCTCAGACCGGACTACAATGAAAACATTGATTTATACTGGCTCCTGTGAAGTATGAAATCGCTGTTGTAGATTAAATCATATTGATTAAAATGTTTGTGCATAATCCTGAGAAGGATCAGTGTTTAGGCCTAGTAAAGTTTGAAATATGGTTTATTTTAATTAACAGGTTATTACAAACAGTGTGGATATTTCTTTGATTTGATAAAAATGAGACTTGAGTTTGCTGTTTTGAGTGGCCAATCAGCATTTTCTAATGCCCACGGAGAACTGAAGGACCTATACATAATTGAATATACTGTACAGGCTGTTTCAAAACTTAGCATGCAGCTTTCTAACCGAATACAATGTTGTAAGGGAATGAATTTGCAATGCTTTTCCAAAGCATGAACACTGCACAGCTTGTTCTCCACCAAAAAAGTATTGCTACGCTAAAAAAACTAAAATCATGAAGGAGTTCTGTTGAAGCTCTTCAAATACTTAGTACGAAATGGCAACCAATATGCAACGTAAAATTTTGAAGGAAAGGGTAAAATAATGTTTCCAGTCAGCTTGTCATGCACCACTACGCTATTGATAACAGACCACCTGTGTCTGCAATGTTTTCCTTATGTGTACAAGTAATTTCTTTAGTACATTAGATACATTTTCTGCTAGATTGAACAATTTAATTGATTTATTTTCCAGTATTTAATGATTTTTTTAGATCTCCATCTTGGTAAATTTACAGTTCGGTGTGACATTGTTGCTACAGCCTATGTGTGTGCAATCTTAGTAGGTAGCTCACTTAAATTGGGAACGCAGCCATAGTCTGTGTGTATGAATGAAAGCTGTATGTTTGTGGTTTTGTATACGTGTGTGTTAAGGAAGTATTTTATGATGAGTTCGTTGGCAGCTGGTGGCTGATGCAGCACTCTGCTCTTCCCGCCTGCCCTCTGCCCCCACACCCCAGGGGAATCATGGGTAAAGCATTGATTGACTGTCTGTGGACCATCCTCACAACCTGACAGCAACTCAACGAGCCTGGTTTCAATCAGCATGTTTGTGTGAGTGCCCTTGTGCCTGTTAGACCCTTGCCCTCTTAAACACACACACACTCCAGTGTTGTCCTGTCCCCAGTGCGCTAAATGCCCCAATGAATCACTGTGACATTCAGAGCAGCTGGAGCGCACTGTCAGCTCTCTCTCTTTCACTTCCAGCATCCAAGCTCCGGTTTGGTTTTGTTTGTTTTTTTGTTTTTTTTAGAAGAGCCGAGAAGAGAGGAGGGGTGGTGCAAGCAGACAGGGTGGGTCTCTATTGTGCAGAAGTGAGAGAAAGAGGTCGAGATGGAGGGGTGGGGGTATATGTGTGTGTATATATAAGTATATATAATCGCAATCGATTTATTGCATTCAATATAAAAGTTTTCTTCATATATGTATGTGCACTGTGTATATTTGTGTATTATCTGCAAATACACACACAATATAATTTTTTTTTTATGTAATTCCATGTATATTTATATTCATAAAATGTATAATATAAATATTTTTAGTAATATAAACTTTTTTTTCCCTTACATATATACATATGTCATGAATGCATTTATATATACATAATAAAAATGTATTAATCATAACAAGATTAACTGTTTGACAACACACACACACACACACATATATATATATATATATATATATATAATTTTATTATTATTCATCTAAATGTGATTTATTTTATTTTATTAATTATATTGTTTTATATTTATATTAAGAATACCAAATCAGTAATGTAAATTAGAATATTAATACTATGATATCGATTTATTGATAGAGATTGGAGGGATTTTTAGATAGATTTATATAGAACATAGAACATTTTGCACATGTGTGTGATATGTCATTTGTAAGCCATCGACTGGTGCCAGTCTGAAGAGATGAGGGACGAGGAGGGAGAATCTGTAAGAAATGTGTTTGGTGTGCTATGAAGGAGATTCTGTGAGACTGCAGCGGGGGGAGTTGACTGACAGGCTCAGGCTTATCGGTGGAGTGCACTAATTGGAGGTCATCCGCATGAATTAAAAAAACAGTCAATTACTACTCAAGAAAAGAGCCGATCCTCTCTAATTCCCTCCTGCTTGCTGCCACCCTGTTTAGATGCCTAGTACACATGTGTGGGGGGCTCAAAAATTACACCGTCTGTCCTCTCAGCCAATCAGCGCACGGACTGCACCCCTTGATGAAATGTTTGTGTTATGGTGACTCCTCACTGGCCCTGCTGTGTAGACTGGATCATTACGCCTGATTGGTCGTTACTGAGATTCTGAGACAGGAAGCACAGCGGTGCTATCGACTGTTGTGCCTGCACCCCTCTGCGTGTCTGTGTGTGTCACATGCAAACACACACACCTGCTAGAGTAATTGCGGCAATAAACATAGCGACAATCACTCGGCCCACTGTTTTGTTTCCTCAGAGATGTAGATTTATTTACAGTTAACATTGAACCGAAGTAGAATGAAAAGCTTTGCATGAAATACATAACATGTTTCAAACTCACCCTTAACTGTTGTATCAGTAGGATGGGTAGAATTCAGGATGAATGGATGGGCAGTCTGCTTGTCTGTATGGCGTTTCCTCTGGATGATTAAAAGGGGAACCCTCTCTGCAGGAGTGAACTGGACCGGGGCCAGTTGAGTGACATGAGCCAGGGCTAATCATATTTCACGCTTGTCACGCGGTTAAGAGGTTTTATTGGCTGTCATTATTTGGATCAAATGAGAAAAGAGAGCTTCAGGAAGCTGCCACCTGATTTTAGGGATTCATATTGTGTTAAAGAGGTTATCAAACTCCCTTCCTCTGGCCTTGCTGTGAAGCACAAGGGTCTTTGTGCGTGTTTGTCTGATTTTAAATTACAACCAAATTTCACTATTTTCAAATACAGAGAATTTTTTTAAATAAAAATATATTATGTAACTCATTCCCCATTGACAAGTGTGGCAAAAAGTGAATGCTGGAGTCCACATGTCAAGAAGATCGTACTTAAGTGCCAGTGTAGCTACCAACGGTTTGCAGGCTGGTGGAAACCTACCCGAGAGAAACGCAGCAGCAGCCTCGGCCCAGTATCTCCACCTCAAAGCTTGACTGCTGCAGCCATTTCCTGAGCAGAGCCAGGCAAATAGTGTATTCAGCACATCACGGCGCATAAGAGACACATCCAGCGCACACTCACACATTTTATGGACATTACACTGGGAGCGCTCTCATCTGTCATTCAAACACCTTTCCTGAAAGAGCAGTGAAGGAGTGAATGGCAAGAAAAACTGAGAGTGTGTGTGTGCGAACGCTTTAGAGCTTTTTAGCAGAGCTGGCAGGCATTAGTCCGGCCTTCCTCTCCCTGCATGAATACTCTTTATACTCCAATAAATATGCGGCTGTCTCTGCCACGCTCTCCCCTACACGCATTCGATGTCTCTTTTTCTGCTTCTCTCTCTCACTCTCGGGGCTTATTCTTCCATTCCTCTTTCTTTCTGCCCCTCTCCCTTTCTGTAAAACCCAGCTTTCTTTTATCTTCCTCCCTCTCGCATCCTCTCATCCAGTGTCCTCCACTGATAATTTACCATCCCCCCATCCTCCTTTCCCTTCCTCCATCGATGTTCAGTGCCCCTGACTCTGACCTGTTTCCCGCTGCCCTCGTCCCCTAACTCACTCCGCATCACCCCTCCCTCTTTTCATCCAATCTCCATCCCTCCTTCTCCACCCGGCCTGTGCCCTCTCCTCTACATCCAATCCATCCTGTCCTCTCTCTTTTTCTTCCCTCTTCCTCTGTTTTTCCTGCTGGCACTGTACTCTGACCCCAATTCTGCCCTCGCTGTTGTTTCCCCCTATAGCTTTGTGTAGGCATTACAACTTAATTTATTTTATTTTATTATTTATTTATTTTTTGCCGTTTCTTATTTTCACAGTTCTTTATATCTGAGGTGACTCTTTGTATAAGAAGTTATTTTCAGTCAGTCAGTCATGTTTTTTTATTACTACTTGTAAATTAAAATGTATTTTAGCTTTTAAAATGTATTATAGCTTATTATAGCTTAGGTTCAATTTAAGTATGTATTTATTTATTTTTAAAATTTTTATTGTCTTCGAAATAAGGTTAAAGTGTCCAAATGTACTGACAAGCATTTATAGTAAAATGTACTTTCATGTCATTTTTATTGAAACTTCCACTATATGCCATGAATAGAAAATATTTGTAATTGCACATTTTCATAATGAAGTTATGAAAATATAGTTAAAATATATAAAAATATAATTAGGATTTAAATATATTAACTCCTAAAATAAGCTAATTATTAACTACTAGCTTAATTACTATAATAACTAACGAAATATATTAACTAATAAACAGCCATGAAGTACTTAAAGTACACTTAAGTAGCCTTTATATATACATACCACCACTTCTTTTTGTATTGCACTTGTATATCTGTGCTTAAGCACAGGTGTGTGTGTTTCTCTGCTGTGGTATAGATCTCTTCAAAACCTAATCTCCATACATCCAGCTCTTCGAACTTTAAATTTTGATGTAAAATACTTTCTTCTGTTGTGTTCTTACTATTGGTAAACTATTCATTGCTTCATTGCCCTAAGCACTCTTTCTTTGTCGCATTTTCAAAATGTGTTTTGGGGATCAAAACATACTGAAGCTCAACTTTTTTGCGGGGCATAATTGGCTGCTTTTCTACTCAATAATCTGAGAATTAGGAAATAAAAAATTTGGGAAATTGTCAGAGCTAGAAATGATATGCTGCACCTTTAAGAATAATCAAACTGTATGTTGTTGAAACAGTATGCTGTGTTGTATGTTGTAAAACTGATTTTTGCTGTGTGTTGTGTACGTTTTAGATGATTCATCTTCTGAAAGTGGGAGTGGCAATGGCATTCGCACACTGACTCCTCCCTCGGTGGGTGCTGCCGGAGCGAGTGACAGTACAGGGACGGGACCCAGATCGGGAACGTTTGCTGAGGTTAACGGTAACGGAAACGGTACAGCGGCACCACTTGACTTTAGCACGACTTCCTCGTCCTCATCCTCAGAGGACCAGCAACCAGTCAACCTCAGCGACAGACTGAGTCAGGCCCTGCCTAGTGCTGCTGCCATGCTGGCGACCTTTAACCCTGAGCACTCAGAGGAGCTGCGCAGAAAATACCCCAAATCCTCAGAGCTACGCCTTGACCAAGATATCAGGGACTATAATAATAAGGTATATATAATATTTAGCACCATTAACATGCTGAATGCTACTTATAGTTGTCACAGTACTAAAATATTAGTCGTCAGTGCCAGTTGCGATACAGTTTCACTGGTAACATTATTTTTATATATATCTTTTTTTTTTTTTTTGCGCTTAGTATCTGACTTGGAATTGAAGTACCTGACCTTTTACCATGAATATTTGCTAATCTTGCTACTGGTAAAGCCTGTGAATTTTTCCTTCACAGATGCATTTGTATTTAGTGTACAATGCGAGTTGAACCCACAGATCCAAAGGCACTCATTCAAACCTCATTCATTCAGTTAGTTCACATGGCACAGGAGCGTTTTTCATTCAGACAGATGCAGAGAGGTTTAAACAATATGCCGAGCAAGGCTCCGGTCTGAATAGAAACTTTCATTTCATTCCTCTTTTCCATGGTCAGCCTCTGTATGCTTTCCATCTTCTTTTTAATTGTATTGTCTTTGTGAAAAGAAGAGCGCAAAACTATCTTTCAAATAGGCAGATTCACGATCTCAAATACATCCTGAGACTCTCGGTAACGAGAATGCCTGAATAACACTGTTAGACCTTGAAGACATAGTTTTCATCAGCCGAAGCGCCATCGTGGCCATTAATGGCCTTGTTGCTAGACTTTATCTTTTTGCTACATCTTTCAGTCCCAGTCCTTTTAAAAGTCTTTTCTGATTTTCAATATGCTCTTGTAGACAGAAGGCTTACCTTGGTTTCTTTGTGTGTTTTTGCAGTCTCCTCAATACAGTTCAGGCAGCTATGATTCAATAAAGGTGGAGATATGCCCTGAAGATCTGACTGTTGGTCGGCCTCAGGCTGCTGACGATGATGACGATGACCATGATGACCATGATGATAGCGATAAGATCAATGATGTGGAAGGAGTGGATCCAGAGAGGTTAAAGGCTTTTAATGTGAGTATAAGGACATTCAACTTATGATTTTCTACTTCATAAAAGCTTGTGTTCTGGCTTGGCTTATAGTCTGAAAGTCAACCTAGAATTACTCGATACGCGATTTATGAATGGATTTCACTCACCTCATAGTTACCTGAAGTAATTAATTTCTCTGTTTCTCTAGATGTTTGTGCGTCTGTTTGTGGATGAGAACCTGGACCGTATGGTGCCAATCTCTAAACAGCCTAAAGAGAAGATCCAGGCCATTATTGAGTCTTGCAGCCGTCAGTTCCCGGAGTTCCAGGAGCGCGCTCGCAAACGCATCCGTACCTACCTCAAATCCTGTCGCCGTATGAAGAAGAACGGCATGGAGGTACATGCTGACACATTGAGCCCCTTCTGCTTTTTGTAATGGTTAGATGACTTATATTGCCCCCTGGTGGGCATCACATATAAGATACTGAGAATACAGTTTTGTTTAGAGATGAAGGCAAAAATTCCAAATTAATATTGATTGAGTTGCAGTTTTTTATTAAATTGACTGCACTCCACTGAAAATGACATTGTAAGGCTGAAATTCAGAGAAGGGAATTTAATTTGTCCAAAAAAGGTTATATGTAAAAAAAAAAACAAAAAAAAAACGTAGAGATAATTCTCATTTAGACAAATTTTGTAAATGTATTGGTGGATATGGAAATTAATGTTTTTTTATTAGACACATTTCTGTAAATTAAAATTGTCAAAACTATTAACAGCATTTCTATATAAGACATAGTGGCAGTTTCCTGAACAGGGTTTAAGACTAGTCCTAGATTCAAATAAATGTTAAGAGCTGTCTAAACTGGAGAAGGCTTGCACTGAGATATCTTAAAATTGTCATTGTTTGGTCTTAAAATGCTCACAGATAATGCTTTTTTTGTAAGAAATGTTTCTAAAAAATTTTAAATGTCCTAAATTAGCAAAGGTCTAGTCCTGGCTTAATCTAATTCCTAACGGGGAAACCGGCCCAAAATGTCCACTAAAGCTTTTTATATTCTGCTTCTGTTCTTCTATTCTATTCTCTATTCTATTCTTATGTTCACTGTTTCCACAAACATTTCAAGGACCGCAACTGCTTTCAACATTAATGAGAATAATATACGATTCTTAAACATTAAATCAGCATGTTAGAATGATTTATGAAAGATCATGTGAAATGATGCAGTAATAATGCTAATATACAGAAATAAATTACATTTTAAAATATATTAAAATAGAAAACAGTTATTTTAATAATATTAGATAATATTACTGTTTAGTCTTAATGAGCTGAGCACAAGTGATGTCTTTCAAAAACATAAATTTATTGAATGGTAGTGTACAACATAAAATGAGCTTCCGAGAAAATAAGTGTTCTTTCACCATGACCCATAAAATCAGTCCATAATAGTTAATATATTAAAAGTATTGTGTGTGTATTAGCAGACTCGACCCACACCACCCCACCTGACCTCGGCCATGGCTGAGAACATTCTAGCAGCAGCCTGTGAGAGTGAATCGCGCAAAGCTGCCAAAAGAATGCGCATGGATGTCTACCAGGCACACGTGAGTAGCGAGTATGCTTGTGAAACGGCTTATTTTAAAACCAAGTTAACTTGATATATTCATGCCTCTCTCAGGATGAGCCGTTATCTCTGGATAAGGCAGTCTCTCGTGAGCCGGTCTCGTTGACCCATTCGGCGTACTCCCTTGCTGCCTCAGCCTACTCCCAGGACCAGCTGTACATTAATGGAGGCCTCAACTACAGTTATCGTGGTTATGGTGGACTGTGTGCCAGCATGCAACACCCGGTGTCACTGACAACAGCAACCGCCCAGACCAACGGTGAGAGAGGAAGCTGACCTCATTCTAACTGCTGTTTGAACTTGATGCTTACTTACACAATTACTTGTGCAAGGAAAGAGGATACAAGCTAAATTGCCTACAAAGTAAATTACAACATATAAGGGTTCATTAAAAAGTGGTGCTCAACCAGAGGGCTAAAGAATGACTTAAAATTAGTTAAATTATTCTTGTCAGTGCAATAAATTATATTATTTTTAATGCACTGACACATTCTAACATGCATTATTTTTCTAACTCAATGACCCGGAGTCAATTATTCCGCTTATACTACATTATATAATAATCAATACAAGCCAATACTTCCAAAAAAGTACATTTCAATTACATTTCACGTGTAAAACTGTTAATGTTTTATATTTGAAGTGATATATATATATATATATATATATATATAAAATTGTTTTTTAAAGAATTTTTATGCTCTCTTAAAAACTATTAAGAACACAGACATGATAGCGTTTATGTCTATAGTTATATTTTTGTCCTCTCCTTTCAGGGCCTACTGATCTCAGTATGAAGTCTCTGGCCTCAAATTCATCCTCGTCTAGCTCCAGTAGTCTCGGCAGGAATGGAGGAGGCGGGGCTTCAGCTCAGCTCAGCCATACAGAAGTGGCGGCAGTGCGTCAGCTGATCGCAGGATACCGTGAGTCTGCGGCCTTCCTGCTACGATCAGCAGATGAGCTGGAGAACCTCATACTACAACAGAACTGAACCGATTCTCAACATTTTCTGTCTAAACGCCTAACCTCGTCCCTCACATGATCCTCATCAGAGGTTTTCAAGGCCACCGAGGAAAACCATCTGTCTCTTAAAGATGTTAGAAGAGAGAGAAAACACACAGCTCCATCAAGCTTTTGCTTTCATATAATTTCAGGCGAGAACGGCTAAGAGACGGAGGTGAATCTCTGAAGGACACTGCGGTTCGATGCATCCTCCACATACGGCTCCCGCATTTCATGCCTTCTCCACAGCCTCCCTCTGTTTAACCATCATTCGCTCCCCGCCGAGAACCATTGATTTCTGATTTTCTCTGTTTTTTGCTACTTCAAAGGAGGAATTACGGCACGCCAATCCTCCAGACGGCACTAACTAAATGAAGACACTTTTGATTTGGGGGCATAATGGAAAGGAAGAAGATAAAAAGAGCAAGAAGAAAACTAATAGACATTTGTTTTTGCTGTAAATAAGCACTCGCTGTGTCCTGAAGCACTTTTCCATTCGTTCTGACCTCTGAATCATTAATTTATGCATATAGATACGCAGGTGGAAGCTCACCTGGAAATACCTCAGCCTGTCTGTCCTGCTCTCTCCCCCAGCGTTCCCCTCTCTGTGTGTGGGAGAAGAAAATTATCACCTGTCCGTCTTCAACTTAACAGTCCACTGATTTGGGCATCGGAAGCAGAGTGGGAGTGAATTTGTTTCTGGAACTGAACTGCGCATTTTCATTTCCACCTCCTCCAAATGTGTTGTACTGTATATATTCCGATGCTTTTCAAGGTATTGATTGCAAAAAAAACACTGAATGGACCTTTCCTGATGCATTTAAACACTTTGGTCTCACAGATGCCAACTCTCTTCGTTTTCTCTGTACGGGTCACCCTCTGTTCTCCTTTTCTCTATGTGTCCTTCCATTTCTCCTCCTCCACCTTATTATTCTGCTTCGGTCGGAGAGGAAGCTTGTTAGTCTCTATCTGTTGACTTTTCTTAATGGCCATTAATCCACTCTGCTGCTATGGACTCCGACGTAATGCCACAGACCTAAAACCTCAAGCCTCCCAAACACAACCAGAGCACCTCAAGGCAAAAAAAAAAGACAGAAATGGAAGCCAAATCCAAAAAAAAAAAAAAAAAGATAAAAACTGCCGTTTTGCATTCTGGTCGAGAGTGTTTGATTTAATACTGAGGGCTGCTTGTGTTTGCTTTTGTTTGATTTGTTCTAAAAGCACGGTGTGTGCTTAAATCTCGAGATCAACTGGGATCAAATCGTCTTTGGCACAAGAGCTCGGCGCGCACACATACACGAACACGACACCAACAGACATAAAGGGGCTTTAGTGAACAGAATATTTAACAGGAGAGGTTTAAAAATGTGTAGTTAGTGAGGTAGATTTGTTTAGGGACTGACTGACAGTAATGTCACTCTAATTTGCTCCATTTGCACACAGAGGCAGCGCTAATCTGTGATTGAGGAGCTCGGCGGCTCCGTGTTGCACTGCTAGTGGGGGATGGAGAAAGAATATCGCAATGCAGAAGATAATCAAACGCATTTCTGGCCCTAAAGGAGACAGACTGATACAGAGAGGCTACCATGACCCCTGCTGAGGAGCCTTCAGAATCATTACATTCATAATCACATGACCAGGACCTACTTATGATTGAAAGCCATGATGATGTGTGAGTGTGACCAGAGACTACACTGCCCTCTTAAGACAAATTTGAGTGCAATTTTGACACCCCTGCTCAAAACACAACAGTGGACATGTAGAAGTAATGATTCCTTGTTGTGTTATATTTATGCTAGGCCTTTACAGTCCAGCCTCATACTTCGATTTTGAGTTGTTAATTAGAATCGCTATAGACGTGAAGACATATGCAAAATTGACAGCGTGAGGCCTCTCCTCACAGTGCACGGCTCTGTTTAACACTGCTCTGATCACTAAAGGGTACCTGACCTCTCTCATCTGTCTTAGCTATTTCTTAAGGAAATAAGGAGAGATATATAAATATTTAATAATATTTAAACTTTCAAATTGTTTAAATATGTTTAGTTATTTAAAAATACTACAGTTCTCAAAACAAATAAAATAAAAAACCTTAATGTACCTTTAAATTTTTTTTTTTTATGTCTTGTTTTTGTAATTAGAAAGATTACAAATTGGTTGTTAAATTTATTACAAATTCAGTCGTATAAAATTTAATTTATGCACAGCTTACAGTAAAAATACTGTCATATTTATTCCAGTATTTATAATTAATAAATGTAATACAAGTATATTTTAATATTTTTTTTTATTCAGTTAAAAAATGTGAAGTACAAACCACTAAGATGTTAAAATACTTTTTTTTATAAACAGAAGTTTGCATTTTTATTTGCATTATGCTAGTTAAAATTTGGGATAAATATGCTTAAGTCATATATACAAAAAAATCTATAATTTTTGCAAAATACAATTTCTGATTTTTGAAGTGCAGTTTTACCTTAACATGTTTCTGACTAATTTGACCTGCACCCTCTTTGGGTTTGATTTGAAAAACAAGTCCTCTCCTTCTTTTCTATGCTGTCACCATTTCTGGTTATCCTCTCTGTCTCACCTGCTTTTCTTTTGCAAGTTGTCCGCAGTAGACACAGATGTTGAGAGGTCAGGTAATAGAGAATTCTAGCTGCTGTCTCGGTCGAGGTCTGATATGGGTCCCACTGCCGTCGAGCGCTGCTGATTATACGCCAACCTCACATGCTACTGATCTCTTCTATGGCTTTCCAAAACCGTACAATGGAGACGGAACTGCAAACCGCATCTGTGTGGAAAGAAGCCGGGGGAAAAAAAGCGTCGCGCTCATCTGTTCGTAAGGTGTTTCTTCTCTCCAGTTCACTCAAGGACAGCTACTGAAAAACAAACTGTAAAACAAGGCAAACGACAATCTTGAAAAAGGTGTAACTAGTTCACAGTTCTGTTTCCATGCTGTGTGTTCGGTGTGCGGTCGTACAGCGCAGTGTGTCCCGGGGGAGTGAGGGGTATTTTAGCCATAATCAGAGCATCTCTCACTCTCGGATCCGAGTTCTCATGCTAGCCGCTGAGGACGCCTTGTGGCCCACTGTCGAAAACCTTTTTATCTGATTCCTATTTTTATTATAATTATCTCGATTACTATTATTTTGTAATTCTTTTTGTATCGCAAGTGGTCTTTTCAGAACCGTTTTGTACCGACATCACATGTGAAGTTTGTCCTGTATGCCTATAACATTCCAAACAAGGATGTCAACATGCCAAGCAGCCAGCCAAACCACAGTCACATCGGATTGCAGAAACACACACCGAGGGCAAAATCAATCCCACACCACCGCACAGGCTTTAAAGTGTTACGGCGCTTCGAGAGCCTGATGCCTGATTCCCCTTGCGCCACAAACCCCAAAGAACTGTTATCTCAGTACTGTATGACCGAGATGTTTGGGAAACTATGTTTTCTGATTAGTTATGCGCCGTGCCTTTAAAGGGGCTTAACCGAACTGATTGTCATATATATATATGTCCCTTTATTGTATTAGAAACCCCTTCAGCTCTCCATATCTGCTGTCATATGGTACCTCAGAGCCCCTTCAAGGTGTCTTTTTTGTTCAATCAGCACCGCAATCTACTGTGATTTTAACTAAACAGGCCAACTGTCATAAAGACATCACACAGAAACACACTGGCGGTCCTATACGGGTTCAGGCTTCGCATCCAGGTGTGACGCTGGTTATGGTTGCTGCTAAACTACATAACTTAAGAAAAATGCTCTGGTTCGATCAGATGTATAGTTCTGGGGGAAAAAAAAGAAAAAAGTAATGAAAGAAGAAAAAACAACTTGACTTTTATTTTTCTACCATAGTGGTGTACAGCTGCATTCAAGTTCATGTGATTCCCTGTTTTAGTCTGTTCTCTTTTCTAATTTGTTGGTGCTTTGTATCTTCACCATCCCGTCTCTGTTTCCTCCTGGTTTCTCCTGTATAAGCAGCTGCTGACGTCGGCTCCGGTTTTGATATGTACCTAATACCAATGTGAAACTGTCTCTTTCCTTCTCATTTTGGACTCAGTGGAAGTGTGATGTTTACATGTACAGATTTTTGAGATTCTCTTTCTTTTTTGTTGTTGTTCTCGTTTTTGTTGGTTTTAATTCAAACGCTTTCCCTTCTTTTGTTCAGGCACTGCTTAATTTGATCCGATTCATTTACAGTGAAGGGAAATGGGACTTGCAGCAATTTTCCATGCATTTACAGTAAGACAAGACAGCGTTTTTGTCTGGGAGACCCCCATCACTGACCCCAATCACTTTCTTTAACTGCTGTCAACGGATACAAAAAAAAATGAAGGCTTGTTGTAAATGAATTTTTTTCCTCTGACCGTTAGGGACAACATGGCCGTCTGTTCCTTAATGATTAAAAGCCATTATCACACCCTGTGTCGGGTGCAGACATCAAGTATTAGAGTACAAGAACAGCAGAGTGAAAACCTCAGGTAAATGTTTGCTGTTTTATATTTGAAAAAGTAGTCCTATCGGCAACCCATTTCCCACTTTAATACCATAATATATACT
Source organism: Enteromius trimaculatus (assembly GCA_032361065.1). Taxonomy (NCBI): domain Eukaryota; kingdom Metazoa; phylum Chordata; class Actinopteri; order Cypriniformes; family Cyprinidae; genus Enteromius; species Enteromius trimaculatus. The sequence continues at coordinate 6,541,503 of JAUMHP010000080.1, forward strand.
AAATATTTTTTTTTATATTTATTGTGTTATATATATATATATAACAGTGAATACTTTTTCAGTACATGTGGCTAAATATTTTAATTCTTTAGAAAAGTGTTGATGCATACATATGTGAAGAAACTGAAAGATTGAATGAAAATGAAAAAAAATCCATTTTTGTTGTTTAATGCAAACAGCATGGGCGGCTCCTAACATATCACTTTCATTAATGAAAACCAATGATTTGAGAAGAAGCTTTCTCCAGTGGGATGTCACTGCGAAAAATGTCACTGACATGACATTGTGACTTTTTTTTTCCTCCCAAGCTGTACGTCACAAAGCTAAATATACTAATAAAACAGTGTGCTATATATCAAACCTGGCAGCTGTATTTCTTTTCTTCTACCTATGGAAAATTGATTTTGAATCGGCATCTATGTGTTTGTGTGAGTTTGTGCGGGTCGGGTTTTGCTACAGTAACTAAGTAAAACCTGAAACTGCTTACATTGGTCCTTGTGATAAAAATGAAAAAAAACAGTAGTTTTCCATCTCATTGATTCCCCATGGTCCATGGCAGTATTGAAATACTCAACCATTTCCTCTTGTGCAAAGTAGTCAGTTTATTTAAGGTGTCTTGATTTGAATTATTATGGCTCACTTGGAAGGCATTTAATTCGCTGTGGTTCAGAAATGTAGGGACAGGGTTAAGCACTGGCCTAGTTCGAGAAAGTTGAGTAAATTATATTGCATGTTATAAAATGTCATATTTGCTATGGCCTGATATGAGGGTTGAGTAATTTATATTGCATATTGTAAAATATATTTTTCAAAAAAACTTAATATACCTATGTGATGTAAAGGATTTCAGTTTTGACATGGCTTTACTAAGTCAATATGAAATTACTGTTACTTCAGAATGTCCTATATGTATGTAGAAAACAATGGGTTTTCACATCCAGGGTCATATAGGTAACCTCTATATTACCAGTTTTATATATATATCAGAGCCATATAGGAGTCGTATCAAGGTGGGAATTTTACAGTGTGTTTACTTTACAAAGACGTTTTAATGACGTTCAGAACACAGAAATCACGGACGCGGGAAACAATGTATCACCGGAACACGCGCTCAAACGTTTGTTTGTTCCTGTAAAAGAGTCGTTTTTAGAACGGGGCTCTATTCTAGAATCTCCTTTCTTTCATTTTATGTGACTAATATTCGCGGTTGATTTATAGCCTAGCTAATAACTCCAGTAGCCTCGTTACCCCTATAGCTCCTAAAAGACCTTGAAGTCATTCAGAAAAACATAGCTCAGGATACGCCAAATAAACAGAAAATCATTCATGAGCTGGACTGCCATAAATGAGATTAAACAGCAATACAAACGCCAGCGTGTGACGTCACAGCCCATGGACAGCCCTACAATATTTGCTGTCCGGTGTGGTTTGGTAGACCAACTATAATTAGCACAGCAATTTCAAATAATAAGGCTATATGTAAACTGGAAGTCCCCGTAGTGTATAATAATAAACGTGCGTGTGTGTGTGTGCGTGCTAAAAAACGCAGGATAGCATTTTTTTAATCTGTTTATTTACATTATATGCACGCAAATGAGCGTGCATACATTTTAATAAACGCAAATCCTTGCCGAAATGTATTAATTTTATGATGAGAAACAAGTCTAAAAATAAACAAATAATGGTTTCCAGCTCCGAGTGTGCGCTTGCCTAGTGAACAGATGATCGCACTACAGGAGAAACGGCTCGCTCGCAGCCAAGTTCACACACTGCGAAGCGTTTTGCTCCGGAGCGGATAGAGGCACCAAATGCTGCGCGCACTGCATCGGTCATTACAAGAGAAGAGGCGCGTCGTGGGCGAGCAGAGCCTACATTTAGATTAAAAGAGGATGTTCTTCAAGGTACTTCAACCGCAATATCCTTTTCTCGTCTTAATGTCTCTTTGAACTATCCAACATGTCTTTTCCGCATACCTCTGTGATCCATCCCGAAAGAGAACCGGTTTCACCTGATCCTCCGCTATGATCGCGGCCAGCGCGTTTGCTCAACAAAAGGGATCCCGGTATAGAGTCGCTACGGAGGACCTGCCACCGTCGGTGAGGGACCCACGCACATCTTTTATTTCCAACCGTTTCGCTTGGTGGACAGCTGCCAAATATTCTGGCTACCCTGGAGTCCGTAGCAGGCGAGGGCTGGGATGGAGAAGTGTTGTCGCAGCTGTATGCCCTGTCTGAAGGCGCTGTGGGACTGCATATGGCCCGAGTTTTACTATCCGAGCATGGCTCGACCGGCCGACATCCGCACGATTTCGGGTGATATCCGGGTCCCGGCTCCGAAGAGGAAACCAGCGCAGCTGTACGCGGCTCTCTTCGACTTCGAAGCCCGCAGCGAGGAAGAGCTGACGGTGAGAGAAGGGGACAAACTGTCTGTCATCGAAAAGAGGGGAGATTATGTATATGCCAAGAAGCTGACGGGGTCCCTGGAGTCCGGATTGATCCCTGCTAATTATGTGGCCCTAGTACAGGATGAATTCGCTAACTACAGGTAGGCTAAGTCCTGGAGAGTCAATGGATTTATTCAGTTTCTATTGATAGCACATGTCTTTATTAAAATATTCATTATATGTGACCTTGGAACACAAAACCAGCAATAAGGGTCCATTTTGTGCAGTTGAGATTTATACATCATCTGAAAGGTGAAAACAGTTGTTAGGAATATATTTGGCTGAGATACAACTATTGGAAAATCTGGAATCTCAGGGTGCAAATAAAAATTTTAAAAGACTTTCAAATTGTCCAAATGAAGTTTTAATGCATATTGCTAATCAAAAATTAAGTTTTGATATATTTATGGTAAGAAATTGACCAAAATATGTTCATGGATCATACTTAAAGTCCTACTTAGCTAATATTTTAATGATTTTTGCCATAAAATAAAAATCTATAATTTTAACTCATATGTATTGTTGGCTACTGCTTCAAATATACCTTTGCAACTTGTGACTGGTTTTGTGGTCACATATTTTGTGGAAAACTATCACTTGTTTCTATGTAGTGCACACTATATCAATGGAGAGCTTAATGTAAAGCTACATAATTGCACTTTTGTTTTTCTACAATAGTTGAATTTACAATTGACTTTTACTTTCATATAGAACTAATATTTGCTAATACTACACAAACATTGCATTTTAAATGCCCTTAAGGTTGCGCTTGACAAACCCTGACAGACTGTATTTTAACAATTGAGCATTTGAATATTTTTGTAGACGTGTTCAAAATTATTTTTTTTTAAGTAAACAGATCCTTAAAACCATTGTATAATTCAGACAGTAACAATAAGGTCAGTAGGTCAAAACCTGACCTTAACGTTTTGAAATCTCAGAAGCAGTGTGTCTAGTTTTGGTTGTGAATTTGCTCAACCAAGTTATATTCATATACCTTCACTGTCTTTAATTCACAGAGGGGTTTATCATTGTCTGTGAGAACAAAGTGCTGTGCGCTGTTTTCCTTTATTTGCCCTGTATCGTTTACTTCAGTTTGGTGGCTGTAACGGGGTCAGTCAATTGTTTTCATTATAAAGACCTCCTAAACAGTGTTGACAGGTAATGTGTTGTTATGTCAGAGTAGTGCGTGTTCGGCCTCTGGTGCACTTGTCACCTGCCGGAGTTTCACTGAAACTGAAGCACCATGGGATTGTGCTAAACAAGCATGTGCACCTGCCGCACCCATATTTAACATGGCAACACTTTGCATGACACCACACTGTTTACTGTGAGAAGCTGAACGTGGTTAATGTGGGCAAAATATCTGTTCCTTTCTCACACTAAATATCAGCAAATAAAGGAAATAATAAATACATTATAAATAAATATTCAATCAAACAGTGATTTAAGTGAACAGCAGCCCATATTAGACATACTTGATTTAGTATTCTTGCTGTATATGGCTAATTGTACGGTGGCTGAGAGAGCTCAATGCGCTGCAAACTTCAGAAAACACACAAAAAAAAACGACAACATGTTAAAAAAACATCTTCATCAGTTTGACAACAAAGGCGCTGCAAACAGCACGGACCACAACGGAAATGTTTCAGGGGGACCTCAAAAAGTGACGAACCCATCTGAGAGTAACTCTAGCTAACA
>JAUMHP010000080.1:6545746-6562360 GCA_032361065.1 Enteromius trimaculatus
AACCCATCTGAGAGTAACTCTAGCTAACATAGCATTAAAATAATGTTTCACAGTTAAGTGTGTAATTCGTCAGATTAAACTAATGATATCCAAAAGACCGTATGATCAGGTTGTTCAAACAAACACCAAAAAAAATCACCTTTTAGTTCAGCGACAACATCTCTGCTCTGACCAAAAGCCACAGAACAAATCATTAGGTCCCAGATGGGTTCATCACTTTTTGAGGTCCCCCTGAAACTTTTCCATTGTGGTCCGTGCTGTTTACAGCGCGTTCGTGTGTTTGGTTGCATTATGAGAATTAGCAGTTTGCATGTGTTTTCTTCTGTTTGCATGTTTATCTTAAGTTTGAAGCGCGTTGAGCTCTCTCAGCCACCGTACTAATTAGCATTTCTACCCAACTCATTACATATTGATTAATTATTTATGCAATTTATACTGTATTTATATATTTAATTATACCATATTTCATGTGAAATATTTTTATATATTTTATTTAATTATAAAATATTGCTGGTAAAATGTGGAAATAGAAAGGCAAAAGGCAAATATAGATTTCCATACAGCAGTGTCTATTATTACTACATTACTCACATTGTTAGCTGACATAATAGCAACAGGAGTAACAATACTAATGTGTCAGCAAATAATTATGAAATACATGTTCCTCACTACTTACAGTAGTAATGCAATCCAATTACTCTAATGTAAAAAAAGACTAATTAGAGTAATAAATATGCATTATTAATGTTTATATTATTAATATTTTAGCTGATAGTTCAAAGTTGACTTCAGTAGATAGTAAATGTGCTGTTTTTGCTTTTATCAGCATGAAAATATTAATATTTCAAAATAATATCAAAGATTCATATTATGACATTATGCGCTACTGACATTACTCCTGTTTTTATTTCTGTTATATGCATTGATAAATCATCAGCATTAATTAAAGGCAAAACACTGAATATGATGAATAAATATATTACATACTGCACTTATGAAAAAATGTATTATTTCTTGTTATGTATACAAGTAAATACTTGATCTTTGGATTTTGCCGGTGAAATATGACCTGGACATTGTGTTGACAGGTTATGAAGTATTCATTCCTTCAGCTGTGTTATGTGCATCTGTTCTACAGATGGTATTATGGGAATATAAACAGACAAAAGGCGGAGAAGCTGCTTCTGAGTTCACAGAACAAAACTGGCTCCTTCCTGGTGAGGATCAGTGAGAGCCACAGCGATGAATATACCATCTCAGGTTCGTTCCCTTGTTTCTTCTCTCTCACACACACTCTTTCTTTTGAATGCCTGGAGACCTCCAGTATCTCCCTTGTCTTCCTTTAATACATCATCTCCTTTTTCATCTTCTTTCTTTCTCATCTCCCGTTGTTCTGATCTGCATGACATCGTAGCCTCCACTTCATCAATCTTTTTATTCCCTGCCTAAGTTATCTTCTCTTGTCTTATCCTCCATCCTTTCAGGCCAGCATCTCTCTCTCTCTCTCTTTCTTTCTTTCCGCCCCACAGCTTGTAACACCATATTGGTCTTCCATGTGCAACTGACTAAGCGTTTTTCTGTCTCCACTGAAGAGTAGCGGGTATTTTTAACCACATAATATTCTATTCAAGGTCTCAAAAACCACAAAGCCATTCAATAAATTTAGCTAATCATCAAAATTGATTATACAAAGCATTTTCAATTTGATAATATTCTACTTAAGTCCTCCAACTAAGATGTTTTATTTCTTACATTTATGGGTCTTAGATGTAAAATAAATGAATATGAATATATGTAATGATTATTATTATTGGAATTAATAATATAAAAACCTTCTAAACTCATATTTCTAAAAATGTTTTTATCATTTTATTATCCTTATCATAATTTTATTATCTTAGCAGAATAAATAAGATGTCCATGATTTATGGTTTGTTATAGGATCAGACAATATTTGGCCGACATACAGCTATTTGAAAATCTAGAACCTGTGCAAAAAAATCTAAATATTAATAAAATCACCTTGTTCAATAAGTTCTCAGCAATGCAGTTTTGATATATTTATTGTAAGAAATGTACAAAATATCTCAATAGAACATGATTTTAACTTTTTTTTTTTTGGCGTAAAAGAAAAATCAATAATTTTGACCCATATTTTGACTACTGCTACAAATATAACCCAGCGAGCTAAGACTGGTTTTGTGGTTCAGGGTCACATATTTATATTCCCTGATGCTGCTGGGACTGAATTTGTCGATCTCCACAAAAACTCACGGTTACAATGTGCTAAAAAATAATTTCCGAAAATATTAACATTGGAAAATGTTATTCTCTCCTTCACAGCCAGAAGTGAAAATAGTGTCTTCCATTTCCGTATTCATCGCTCACCGATTGGTGCTTACTTTGTATCTGACAAGATCTCTTTTGGCACTCTGGACGAGCTCATCAGATACTACCAGCAAAACTCCAGAAGTCTGGGATGCCCCTTAGACCAGCCATGTGAACAGCAAGTATGACACTCCTAATATCTAATACTCACCCGAGAGCGATCTTAACTAACGCTTTTTATCTTCATGAAACTATGGCTTATAAATAGGCATCCTTTTTATGAGTATCAGTTCTGCGTTAGATTCAATTAGCAGTATAGAGAAGCGCTCTGTTTCTGGAGAAGTGGCCCAGGGCGAGGGCAGCAGTCGGCCTGCGGAGGTTACTTTGGGTTTATTATCTCCTTCATCTTAATTAGAAACTCTGTTTTTACTCTCTTTCACTCACTTGCTTCCTAAAAGGACAGCACAGCAACCTTTTTGCACCTTTTACTTTCATGCACTTCATGATTTCACTTGAGCAACTTTAGCATCTTTCAGATTCAGATTTTTTGTGACAAAGAACGCTTAATTAACACTTGATTCTGTTTTATGGTTGTTTCTGTTAAGGTCTTTTAATCATTTCATGCTGAATTGACCAAGAAGGACATATTCCTGGATCAACATGCGTCATTGTTTTTGTTTTGTTGTATTCTATTCTATATTTCTGTCAAATAACAGCTGGCAACTCTTAATTAAATTTAGAAAAAACAAGAAATAGTACAGCCAGTGTAAGATGCTTCACAGTCATGACAGAAAGCCCCGGTGGTACATTGCTGCTGGTGGTTTTATGATTTAATTTAATAGTTGTCATAATGAATTAAACTACTATTTAACAAATAGAGGTTAGGGTTAGGGTTAGGGTACTGTTTCTCATTACTGTTTCTCTGTGTAAAATGTACGATGCTTGTCTATTACTGGTCCCAGATTTCAAGCTGAAATATGTAATGTAGTGCATTCTATTTAAACAATACATTTTATTACTATTTAATCTTTTTAAAGCTTATTTGTTCACTTCTAAGCATCCCAAATCAAACCTGTCTTCTGATGATTTTTACCAGTAAATGCACATTGCATTGTCTCACGCTTTTGCTGTTAAGCTGCACTATCTAGCATTGCTTAATGATTCTTCCAAGAGCTCTTTTGTAAGCGTTATTGTGTGTGTGTGTGTGTGTGTGTCCACGTGCAGAGGGAGTTGTTTGACATGGAGCCATGGGAGCGGCCGAGGGAGGAGTTTCAGCTACTCAAGAAGCTGGGGGAGGGACATTTTGGGGAAGTCTGGGAAGCTGTCTGGATCACAAAGAAACAAAATGTGGCCATCAAGATGCTTAAACAAGGTGAGGCACCGCACAAGATTAAAAGTTATAAACAAGTGAGTTGAGCAACAACCCAACTGGTACCAGAAAACATCACTGAATTCATTCCGTCTCTAAATAATGATATTTGTGCTGTTGTATTTATCACCAAACATTATGTCACTTACTGCGGTGTATTAAGGAACTGGCTTTTATAGAGCGATATTACAAAAGACTGAAAGTTAAATTGAGGACATACAGACAGACTTTATATTTTTAGAAGATGGAAAATTATAAACTTTTGTGCTTTTTGATCAGAGAAAGAAAAAAACTGAATAGTATATAGAGACTACTACAGAAGTAGAAAAACAAATAGCTTACAAATAATATACCATTTTATTAAAAGCATTTTAACCGATGAGTGCCTAAGAATTTGGGGATTATTATAAACACTCGCAGCTTCTCATTAGAAATAAGTCTGCACAAAAACTGCAACAGTAGTACAGGACAGAACTAAATTCACATTCACTTAATTCTGATATTCTGAAAAAGGAAAATATTTACATTTTAAAATGAATTATTAATGATATGTGTGTGTGTGTAATATATATGAGGATTTTAAAAATGTTTTGCCAAAACAGCAATAAGGCTAAATTGAATTTACCATACAAAAAGATTCTAACTAATTGTTTAATTCAGCACTGAAGGAATGAAACAGCACTCACTAAAGGTTTTAAGTTTTTGTGCTCTTTGAAGTGTATTATTTTCTACTTGCACACAAAGTATTTTCATATCAATTTTTGGGGTTTGTTTCAAAGTCAATTTGATCCACAACTTACAGTCATGACTGCTGTCAAATGCACAAATGTTGCTTCATAACAATATCAATGTATAAAGGTGATTTTAACAATCTGTTGTTGTCTTACTCTGCCCTGTAGAGGACACAAAATTGGATGAGTTTGTGAAAGAGGTCCATGCACTGAAGAACCTGCACCATCCTAAACTGATCGAGCTGCTGGCTCTGTGCACACGAGGGGAGCCGGTCTACATTATCACTGAGCTCATGACTAAAGGAAGTCTCAAATCGTATCTTGCTTGTAAGTGTCACTGCACTCTTATTGCTTGTACACTACACCTGCATCTTTGAAAAGCCTACCATTTTATAATATTCCAACAGATCTGGCATGGGTATACATTATTTTTTGTTCTCTTATCAGACATTTAGTGACAAACATATAATGGCTTCATGTGACTCCAGCGTTTTACGTTTACGGTTCAAATGTCCACAAAGTCATCATTTCCTTCGGGGTGTGAAGCAATCCACTTGAACGCATAAAAGTGTTTCATTTTCGTCACTTCTTGAACTGAAATTATATTTTGTGCGTAATGGTTTGATTGAAAAGTTGAATTGAAAACTGTTACCTTTCCCTTCTGCTTTGAAGCTGAAGTCCACAGTCCAGATCATTGTGTATGATTTGAGATAATCCAAAGATTGGAGGAGCATATGAAGAATACAAAGAATCACATGATCAGTGTCATTCATTTATTAGTAACACTTATTTTGTTTACTGACCTAAAAATAATGTGAAATCTGAAATAATTTTCACTCTCTTTTCGTTCTTATACTCAAAGGCCAAGTTTCACAGACAGGGTTTAGCCTAAACCAGGATTAGGCCAAGACATTTAATTTGGACATTTAAGTATTTTTTATTTTAAACATGCCTTGGAAAAAAGCATTACTTTTGTGCATCTTAATACAAAACAAAGGCATGTTTTAAGATCCGTTTCTTTCAGTTAAAACATCTCAGGTTTACATTTAAGTCTCGGACTAGGTTTAAACCTTGTCTGTGAAACCGGGGATAAAAAGTTTTCTTCTCCAATTCATCACCAGATTAAATTAAAATTAGTTTATTTTCAGATTCAAATTATGCTTTGAAGCTCACATTTTTAGTCATTTGGACACTTTTGTTGCACTCCTGTAGCGCCGGAGGGTCAGGTGTTGACCTCTGCTCACCTGATCTACATGGCTGGTCAGATAGCAGAAGGAATGGCGTACCTGGAAGATCGACACATTGTCCACAGAGACCTTGCTGCTCGAAACATCCTGGTTGGAGAAGACCTGGTGTGTAAAGTAGCTGATTTCGGTTTGGCTCGCATCATAAAGGTAATAATGGCTGGATGTCAACGATGCCCCAGGAAACCTGCAAATGAAATGCAATCATAGTGTGTAATTTTTGTGTGTAGGATAGCGTGTATACTGCTAGTAGAAACACCAAGATTCCTGTGCGGTGGACGGCTCCAGAAGCTGCTCTCTACCAGCGTTTCTCAGTCAAATCTGACGTTTGGTCCTTTGGAGTGCTGCTTTATGAAATGATGTCACGTGGAAAAATGCCATACGATGGTATGGGTCTCTTTTTCATATACGTCATCATTTGGGGTTTGGAGTTGTTATTCTCTAATTCTACATCCCTAATCTTATTCACACTAACTATTAATAAGCAGCAAATAAGAAATGTATTAAGGAAAAAGTCATAGTTATTAGTGAATATTTTGAAGTGCTACTATATTTAAGTACTTACTATATTTACTAGCCTATATATAAGTGGTAACACTATAAAATAGGTAACACTTATTAACTATGACTTCTCCCTTAAAAAATGCTTAATTTGCTGATTATTAATAGTTAGTGAGGTAGTTGTTAAGTTTAGGTATTGAATAGGATTAGGGATGTAGAATAAGCCATAAATGGACATTTAAGTATGCTGCTTAATATTTTTTGGCGGAAAAAGAACAGCATTTATTTGCAATAGATGTACTTTGTAGTATTAAAAATGTATTTACTTTCACTTTGGATCAATTTAAAGCATCCTTTCTGAATAAATCATCCATTTTTAAAAAACCTTTGACCAGTATATATCTCACTCTGTGTCTCACAGGGAAGAATAATAAGGAGGTGTTGGAGATCCTGTCGTCGGGGTACAGGTTACCGTGTCCGAATCGCTGCCCCCCAAACATCTACCGCATTATGATGGAATGCTGGCACGCGGAGGCTTCCAAACGGCCCTCGTTTCATGCCCTTCACAGTCAGCTGGAAAATATCTACTCCAGGATCTACTTCAAAACCATTGAGGTGTAGAAGAGGTGGAGTGTAATAGAAGTTTTGTGAGAATGAAGAAAGGATTTGCATGGATAGTGCACATACGACAGACTCTCTTTTTGATTGCTTATATTAATGAAGTTATGTGCAATAATAAATGCTTGTTTAAGGATTTTAAAGATTGGATAAAAGATTCATTGAAAGGGGAGGAGAGAAACTTGCATCTCCTTAATCTGACAGGGCCAGATTAATTGTAGCTTGTTATATCGAATCTCGATCATGTTTGGATCAAGAAGCCAAGCACTGCTATTTACTGTCATAATATCATTAATAGTTTTTTAGACTGCACTTAGTGTATTTTGCGCTAGAGTTGATCTGGCCCATTCAGTTTCTGTAGTAATAGGAACAGATTATTTGATCTGATGTTTTCAGGTCTGAGTTTATGTTTACAAAAGATTGACCTGCCATGGACAGGTGTGGAGACGGTGAAAACTACGGCCATTTTAAGTTCAAACTATTGAGTGTCTTTAGCCTATGTGAAGGCAGGCTGCACAAATAATTGTACCAGGTACACGATCTTGAAATTAACACTGTGGTTAACACAGGAGCCATATGACAAACTACCTGGGTAGGTGTCCTCATGATCGGTTTCGTAGAAATCACATCCATGTCAGAAGTCAATTGTCTTCCAATGAATTATACAAGATGAATTCTTAAGATAACTCTTGTAAATAAAATATTTTTTCAGTATATGTGTTTCTGCAGTTTCTTTATCATTTGTTTGCAGATTTATCATAATGTAACCTGGCTTTAAGTTTGACCGGAAGCATGCTGCTAGTCTGTAAAGCAATTAACCTCAAAATAATAAAGTATGCCTGTTTAGCCTACTGAACTTGTGTCATTGTCGTCCACAGGCGTGGTTCAAACGCGGAAGGTTTCACTCTTAATGTCAGTTCCCTAAATCAGTCGCTTTATATGGCTAGCAGGTGTCTCTCAGGGACAGTTTTATCTCATGGGTGAATGTTTGAGGAAAACTTGCCCATGTCTTAAGACATTATGGGACAGGATATACGGACCTTCAACGACCGACAGAGAAAACAGCGTGAAAACTGACAGTGACTATAACGGCGATGGGATCAGTAATACGGAATCTAACCGCTACGGACAACCGGCGAGCGCGCCTCTACCGCCTCGGAAGCCGAACGAGGCTGCTCTCTACACGGCTCTGTTCGACTTTGAGGCTCGCGACGGCCAGGAGTTGGCGTTTAAAACTGGAGATATGCTAGAGATTATCAGCAGTTCCGGTGACTGGTGGAGAGCGAAGAAAATCGACGCGCACGGGCGCGTGGTCACCGGTTTTGTACCGTTCAATTATGTGGCGCGTGTGTCCGTAGCGTCCCAACCGTGAGTGTCCAAGATATTTCTGAAAAGCAGTCTGCTTTTTTTGCAATCACTTTCATAAAGCAGGGCTATTCTAAAAATATACAAGATTCAGTAAATTAGCTTCTTAATCTGAACAATTGTAATTTGCATTTCATAGTTAATTTATTTTTAAGAGTCAGTGCTGTAGGCTAGCCATATGAAATAATTTCATTTATTTATTTCTAATAAAAAATCAGTTGATCCAAGACTGGTGTTTGAATACTGAATTTTGTTAACTCCTGAAAATGCGTATAAATAGTACGTCAAATTCAAAGGAAAACTCGTAGGATACGTAAAAAAATTAATATATGCTACGCGATGGGTAGGATTGGGGTTAGATGGGATAGATGCGTATCATATGCACGCCAAGCACGCGCATGTCATATACGCCAAAGTCCATTTTTGCAATGGCGTACTATTTATACGCATTTAATGGTATGGGGTAATCCATCACATAATCTGGTGGCAAATGTGTGGTCGGTGTTGTCATGTAGCTACAGATTTAAAGTGATACTTCTCACAGAAAGGACAAATGAATTTGCAACAGGCACATCCAGTGTAGGGAGATTACAAACCCAAAATGTATGTTCTGTTGAAGGATGTAATTTTTCTATGAAACCCAGTGGCTTCCAGCTACTGGGTGTTTTTAGCCTCTTTTTAATGCTGCTTTGGATACAAATAATCTTGGCATTTAACGTTTGACACGTTTAAGAGCTGCTTCTTTATCAACAAACAACAGAAGACATTTGCAAGTTTTGTTCATATAAATTCTTATAATGATGGGAGCTAAATTTCAAACTAATTTACACGTTTTGCCTCATCTCATTCATCTGATTCAAAAACAACTGATTCATTCACTATTTTGACATTGCTAACACAAATCACATATGACTTCATTGCTGCTAAATTTTAAGAGAAAATAATTTTTAGGTTGGTATGCATAACACATAAGGATTTATTAGTAATATTTTAGTCTTTTTTTGTATTTGTATTTTAGTAATATGTTACTGGGCCCAAGTAAAGTTCCAGCGACACCATTTATCATTCCTCTTTGCTATTATTATTATAGCTGTGGTGAGGACTTCCCTATTCTCACAGATTTGATATATAGTTAGTTTACTAATCCTTACTTAACACTTTACTTGAAGGGGTGTCATGAATATGATCTTTTTGGTATTATGGGCGTGGTTGGATCCACATCTAGGGGGTGTAGATTGGTAGGTTTAGGAGTCAGGGTGGAGATGGGTAGGTGTACGTAAGGTGGGAGGATCTGGATCTGGATCAAACCACGCCCCCTGGATCTTGTGGGCTCCATTGAGACGCTCCTCCTGTCATGACAACTTGACATAACTTAGAGAACATAACCTGTCATAAATCTGTCATAAACATGACATAGCAGATTAATTATCAAATCACTTAGCTTTATGGGTTAACACAACATTAAACATTATATTTGTGTCATGAATATTTTTCTGACCACATTTATTCAGTGGTACAAACTGAATTTGTCATGAAAATGTCATGAAGTGTCATTAAGTGTTAATATTATGTCAAATTATTTTATGACAGAATATTTATTTTATATTATTATTTTATTTATTTATTTATTTATATGACACTTAGTGACAGTTGTCATTAACATGCATTAAATCTCCTTCATATTCATGACGTATGTGTCTTGATTATGAAGGTGTCTTCAAGTAAAGTGTTACCTTATACTTCATCCTTGGTGTGAGATAAGCAGAAGAAAAAGATTAGTCATCAAATCATTGTGTCAATCAGTTTAGTCAAAGGTTGTCTTTTTTAACAATTCTAACTCAAGTAATAATCGGTTCACAAATCAAACAACACTACAATAAAGCTCAAAAAGTAGTTCCTTTTTTTATTATACATCTATGGTGCTTTTGTGCAGAAACAGATATCTTAGTGTTTTTTTTTTTTTATGTTTACTATGTTATTGCTATTGTTTTATTGTGTTAATTAGCTGTTTTTTAAGTTTTTTTTACCTAGTCAAAATAACCTAAACGCATTTTGATTGAGACAATGAAAAAACTGAATTTTTAGGAACTGTTAAAAACTGATTTATCTGTTTTTCCAATAAACTCATTATTTCCTATTCTTTCAAAGTGAATTAAATAGTAAGGATCACTGTTTAATGATCGATCCATTATCAATAATCACGCTGTTACCCCAAAAGAAATCATATGATGGAGTTTTTTTCTTTTCTTTTAGGTGGTTTTTTGGAAAGATGAACCGTGTTGAGGCATTAAGTCACCTCATGTCAGCAGAAAATGATGATGGATCCTTTCTTGTGCGAATCAGTGAGTCTGACAGCATGGGTTTCGTGCTCTCAGGTGTGTGTGTTGGTTTCTGACAGCCATTAGTAAGTTTTTTACAGCACACATTGAAATCCCTAAAAAGTACAATTTCAGACTGAAATGCTCTATCTTGTCTCTTAGTGAAATTACAGGCCAAAGCAAGGCACTTCAAGATCTACCATAATAGTGGTCAGTTCTATGTGGATGCAGCTCCTCTATTTGCCAGTATATTAGAGGTGATTGAATATTATCAAACTCACCCGCTCTCCACTTCAGATTTACTTAGGAAACCCTGCATTCGGGTAAGACTCTCCTCTCCTCTGCTTGTTTTCAATGTGTATCTCTCTTATTCTCTTGTTCTTTCAGTTTTGTCAAATGAGGAAGTGTTTTTTCACTGTTATGAGAACGTCAATTTAAAATCGAGAAGCTAATTTTTCTCAATCTTCCAGCAAACGTGCTGATTTTTTTTTTTAACCCAGTGAAGATATCATAAAACGAAATGTGTTTGTAAACTTCCTTCTTGACACCACTGACTCATGTTTCTATAGAAAATGCCACGCGTGCTTCCACCCCCCACAGTCGATGAATGGGAGCTGCCTAAAGAACAGTTTACTCTTGAGAAGCTGCTCGGCGGTGGCCACTTTGCTGATGTTTACAGCGGCAGGTGGAAAAACCACACTAAAGTGGCCATCAAAATCCTCAAGAACAATGGTGAGCTCACAGCTAGTGTCGCCGCAGAGCAGAGCTAAAATTAGAATGCAAAAAATTGCACAGCAACATCATATAGTATGCGGCAGTGTAAATGTAATGCAGGGAGCACGCTGCATGATTGTTGGATCTCACACTACAAGACTATCTGGGTTACCATTTCTGTTTCTGTCGTGTGCGCACTTGCACCTGTAAAAATGTTGGATATAACCTGATTTAAGTACAAGACTGTAGATATGCAGTCCCTGTTGATGCAGGGGATCAAAACAGGTGTCTGTGTGATATACAAAGCAGGAAAGAGTTAAAAAACATTACTAAAGGCTCTGATTTTCAGATATAGAACAAACACAAAAGACATTTAACACTGGTGTTTAAAGTACCTTTTTCACAAGAGTGGTTATTCGAGTAAAATTACTTCAAAAGATACACAATGCCCCAGACAGAACCTGCTGGGGGTCAGTTACAGAGTTCAGGAATTTGCTTCAGGGAAGGAACTGGACAAGCATGACATGGCTAGGCAATTTTTGGACGTCAGTGAGTAATGTGACAAAACTCATATGCAGGATTCAAGCAAAATTACTGTATTCTTAATGAAGGCAACCACCTGCCTCGAGCATGAATACCTTATAGTTGTACATTGCACACATTACACAGTATTTGTGTGCCGAGGCTGAACACAACAGGGCATGCAGAATAGCAGTGATCCTAAACGTTACAACGGTAAATCTACAACTCGATGCCTCAAGCAGAAAAACAACACATAAATTGCAGTTTAAACCCAGACTGGAATATTACAGTTCGATTCACCCAAGTGGAGTAAATGCAGTACTACAGATACACTGCAATACAACTTGACTTGTTTGGCAATAAGAATCTAACATTTAAATATCACATACTTTCTTCTTACTCCATTTGTAAATTGCTTTTTCTTGTTGTCAGCATAAAGCGAAGGGTTCATGTTTAAAACAAGAAATGAAATTTTGCTGTGTAACTCACCCTAACCCTAACTCTATTTTTGGTAACACTAACCCCACCCAATACCTAATCCAACTTCCTGACTAACTATTAATAAAGCAGCATATTTTGTACTTAATAGTGAACATGTGTTCTAACGCGTTGCAGTATTTTGTTTAGAGATAATAAATCGACAGTACATATGTTTGTCTATCTCTTCATAATGCAGATGCTCTTGTGCAGAAGGACTTTCAGCTGGAGGTGCAGATCATGAAGCGTTTCCGTCACAGGCACTTGATTTCTCTCTTTGCTGTCTGCACGTCCTCCATCCCATTTTACATCATCACCGAACTAATAGAGAAGGGAGACCTGCTTAATTTCCTCAAAAGTCAGTCACTGTCTCTTAGACATGTATGATTGGAGTCTCTTCATATCTTAATATCCATACCTTTTTCTTGTGGGTGTAATTATGCTGTCTCACTTCCCCGTCACTCTTTAATTGGATCTGTCTTCTATACATCACCCTCCTTTAGATCCAGAGGGTCAGGCACTGGATATAGAGTGTCTGATCGACATGGCAGCTCAAGTGGCAGATGGAATGGCATATTTAGAGGCCAATAACAGTATTCATAGAGACCTTGCAGCAAGAAATGTTTTAGTTGGAGAAGGATACGTCTGCAAAATTGCTGATTTTGGCCTAGCTCGGGTCATTAAGGTGAGCTAAAATGCTGAATCTTTTATTGTGCAACGAAACCATGAAAATACAAGTTCTAAATGTAATGTATGTTTAGTAGCAGCTTCAATTTTCATCCTTGTTTATGAAAATATTAGCAGGTGCACCATTGAAACCAGTCATGTTTGCTATATATTATGATACAGAACAATAATCAAATTGACTTTATTTAAAGGTGCTCTTCATTATCTGAGAGGAAGTTGTCTATTAACTTCTAGTTTTGATTCACTGTCAGTTGTGTGGCCTTAGGTAGTGCAGTGTCAAGTAATGAAATAAAAACAGTGCTTGTTCATATCTAGGAACCTGTTTATATATCTGATGACAAGAAAATCCCATATAAATGGACCGCACCGGAGGCTATCGGTCACGGTCGGTACTCAGGCAAATCTGATGTCTGGTCATTTGGGATTCTCCTTTATGAAATAATTACTTATGGAGCAGTGCCTTATCCAGGTCAGTTTCAAGATTCGAGATGGTATTTGTACTATTTATGAGTAATAGTTATTACTTACAATGTACTTATACTTATTAAAAATATCTTTAGTTCACACATTTATTTTATTGAATCTGAACCTTCTTTTATAGGTGTCCGTAATTGTGACGTGTTTCATCTTGTCACACAAGAAAACTACAGAATGCCCTCGCCACCTCACTGTCCACAGGTCATTTATAACATCATGCAATCATGCTGGAAAGCAGAGCCAGAAGACCGTCCAACATTTCATCTCCTGAGGCAGGAACTAGAAAACTATCAAGGAGACTGAGGGGATTTGCAAACATCCCGTGGTCTTAAACTCTTATATAGCCAATAAAGACTGAACTTGGACAATTCTTAAAGACTGATGCATCATGCGGTTATCTTGGATTAACAATACGATATCAGTTTTCAGATCAAGAGGAAGATGCACGTATACTGCACTTTTTTAAGATTTATTTATGCAATTATTGACTGAATTTAATGAGATTATGCTGTTGTAAAGTTTTTGTAATAAACGTTCTCAGGTAAAGTGTAAAAAACTGTAAATGCCAGTGTAGGAACTATTAATTAGGAGAAAAAGTATTGGATGTATGTCTCATTTTTTTTACTGTTTCCTCTTCTTTAACCTCTAATGCAAATATGAAAGCAATGTAGTGGAATATTTCCTCATACAAGTGGAATTATGATTTTCAATGAAAAATTGCTATAAATCAACATAAAAGACTTAATGCTTTATGCTGATTTGTATACTTTAAATATTGTGTTCTGCTTTCATGACAATCTTACACTTACCAAAAAAAGAAGAAGCAAAAATCCCAGACGCATAAATATGATAGAAAAAAAGAAGTAGTAAGAATTATTTATTTTATTTATTAATTTTTTTTTTTTTTTTGAGAAATGCAGCAACGGCATTACGTAAGAAAATAGCCAAGTAAAGATAGGGCAGGACTTTTTATTGCCATATCTGCAAACTCAAAGGTCATGGGACTTATTTATTTGTTTTGGCGAATGGCATATTCATGAAAATAGTCTTGTTGAACCTGGTTACTTCTCACAATGGGTTAACCAATAAATCAGCCCTGTACAGTATGAAATGTCACCAGCAGATGGCGCCACACATTTGTTTCAGTGGTGATCTGCAGCAGGCAACCAAGTCTGGATTTTTTATTCTGATTAATTTAGCTGCGTATCTTTTACTCTGAATATAAGCGTGAATATAATAAAGCATAAAAATCATTTCAGAGCATGTTTATCAAACATGTCATGTGGGCAGTAATTTACTACATAAACACTGCCACCTTTGTGCTTTTACTACAACAACAAACACAATACGCCTTATGAAGGCTTTTCTGTGACTGTGTTTAACATACAAATAAGCTGCTCTCTGACAGTTTCAACCGTGATGACGACAACAGCTACTGATGGTCATGTTCGTCATCATCATCATCATCATCATTACAGACAGGCTCTTTGGTACTTTGGCTTACCGTGATGTTTACATTTTTAGTGATATGCAATATTAAAAACTGCCAGTTTATTAAGAAATATCAGGTAAAATATTCCATTGTCTGTTTTTGTCTCTAATTTGAATTTCTATTTTCAACTAGAAATCCAGTTCCTTTACATCATCCTCCAGGAAGTGATTCATTTTGGAGGGAAAACAACAGCGTAGATGCACATCAGTAAGTACTGACAATGGACTTAATAAATATTTATGTTTTTAAAATGGATGTTATGTTGACATAATCATAACCCGAGTGCCATTTATTGCATAGCTTTTTCCATTATTTTCAGTTCTTTCCTTTTGGGCATCTTGTAATTTTCTAAATAGTAGGCCTAAATAAATAATCGAAAGAAATTACATGTCATGAAAAAATCTAATAAATTTTTTTTGTATACCTTAACAAGCAGTTAAAGACTTCATGTTCAGGTATTCAGCTTTGCTTCAGGTCGCTCAGGCAAGGACTGTGATGATGGTTTTACAGTGACATGATCTGTTCCAGGGAAAGCTCCTCTAGTTCCCTGTGTGAGTGATTTATGGTCAGCCATGCAGCAGGAGGAGGTTCACGGAGCTGCTCATGCTGTCAGAGCGTGATCAGTGCTGGATCTGGCCATTGATCTGCTCACTGTCACTCATTTCATTTCCCCTGGAAAACAGCTGTTTTCCACATCACTGTACAAATGATACATTTGACCTTAGCATACCCTCCCGCTTAAACATTTTCACATTTGCAAGTAGACAACTCCAGTAAGTGATTATTTAAAACGGAAACATTAAACTAAAAAATTAAAAACTTTTAAAATTAAAATTAAACTAAAAAATGTTAAATAAACATAAAATCAAGACAGTTTACTGTATATCACGTTTTTTATGCATTTGCAAGAATGCTAAAATTATTCTGTGCTGGTATTGTTTACATCTACCATTCTTCTATCACTTACTCAGTTCAACAACCTTTTGTGGGTTTGAATCTTCAAAAATAGGTCAGCCGGTCTGTGTGGCTTCCAGCACCCTGTCTGATGTGTGCGAGTGTGTCTATCCTGATCTCCACATTTTTAACCGCTTGAGTGATGATTGATACTTCTGAGGGCAACACCTCACCCGCAGCTAACCAGGCAGTTTAAATGACCTCACCATATTGTCATAATTCAGATGGAGATAATATTAATATCGTAACATTTATGAATATTAGATATATTAGAAATTGATGAATATGGTTGCAGGTTTCATGTTGCTTTTTTGCAAAATTGCACAGTCAGTTGAGGTTAACCACAAATAGACATGCCCCCAGTAACCTCTGTGACTCTGGCACCAAGCCAGTTTTTACAGTGTTGTGGGTGCAGAGTTGGTGACTGCAGCAGCCATGTTTTGACTGTTGCAATAGTGCTATATCACGTGGGTGTCATTTTACAGCTAAATGGCCTTAATTAACCTCTTTAATATTTTTAAATGTAACGGGTAAATGATGATTAAGGAGTAGGCTATATACAAGGATTTAAGGCTGTATGTACAAGTACTATAATACTATTTGTTATGCGTTGGATGATTTAAAGGGTGGAGCTATATAGCTGTACTTATACTAACAGTAGAAATCATTTTATAAAATAATTTGTGAATTATGTAAACATATACAAAATCAGTAAATTTAGTAATTTAACAGCAATTTCTATTATATAATTACTATTATACTAATTTAAGTTCTGTATAGAAAATTGTCCAACAGGAGAAAAAAAATTAAATTCACA
>JAUMHP010000080.1:6562460-6575738 GCA_032361065.1 Enteromius trimaculatus
TTTATATATATTTTATATTACAACTTTCTATATTCTTGAATATATATTTAATGCATGCATGTGTTTTTATTATTATATATGTATTAAAAGCATCTTTGAACATGTACAGGGAACACATGCCTATTTTAGACCTAAAGTGACTAAAATTGAGTTCATATTTGAAAACTGACGTTAACCACTATTGGCTGTAAATGTAATTAGCCAGTGAGATTTCCTTCTGCCATATTTTGATAATAAGAACAACTTACACATAAACCTGCACCACTGCAGGTGCAACTGCCCAAAAAAAGCCTGATTTCTCTTCATCTGTTTTATCTTTTCTCCATTTTATCATCTTCCCACCGTTCACCTTTATGCAGAATAACCTTTGATGCAAGGCAACACTGAACAGAAGTGCATACTTTAGCCCAATAGCTCCACCTATTCAAGACTCTTTATGCAGGCATGTCACACGACTCCGGTGTTTCTGAAGTAGTCCTGTTTTTCTTATTAGGAGAATATAGGTCAAAGTGGAATAATGGCTTGCGGGGTTTTCTCTAACCTAAAAGAGTTGGACATTGCAGAAATTGTTGCTATGGAAATTAATAATTAGAATACAGAAAGGCAACAAGAACATTTTACAGAAGTATAGGCAGTATGCTTAATAGTATGCTTAACAGAGTGCACTATAATAAGAACAGTAGCATCCATGTGAAAGCTTGTCTCTTATCCAAATAATTTCCACTGGTATTTGAGGACTGGAAAATATTGTCGCAGCGCATAAGCATCCCAACTTTTCCTTCATCCGTTTCTCTCTCAAATGGTCAACACAGCACATGGGTGTTTCTTAGGGTGGGACCTCTAACTCCTCAGCAAATAGCTCGTCAGTCCTCGCGCCTGAAGCAAAGGAGGGGTTTAATATAAAGCTGTCTCGTCTGTGTTTGGACATGCATTTCAATCCCAGTCTTTCCCTTCTTCGCAAGATTTCAACATTTTTCTGGAACATTTACACTGCCGTTGGACTTTACGGATTTTTTTAGCCTACATGACAGACAGCCTACAAAAAGGCAAGGTCTACTTAAAGATAACATCAAGACATAATGCATGGAGCCTTTCTAATCATATGTCTTTTCTCCTAGGAACATAAGTAGCAGTGTTATTGTTTTTCGTATTTGAAGATAGGATAAACAAACATTAAGCAGATTTCTCACTCATATGTATGTATGTGTTTATATATATATATATATAAACTGACCTAGATAGCTCTAATATGTTGACACGGTACTAACAAGTACTCAGCATTTTCCAGGATTTTGTGAGTTGTTTTAAATGTACTTGTGTTTTGATTTACTGTGAACAAAGTTTAGCATGGAAATAGTCACATCTTTGTTTCTCTTTCTCTTAAGCCAGCTTTCCATCTCTTACTTCTATTTTCATGTCTCTCATTCTTTCTTTCTCTCTCATACACACCCGCCCACCAAATACATCAGTTCACAAAAGAAACACTTCTGTCTTTTGGTCTTCGAAAATGCCTGGAGGACTGATATGGATCTTTGTAAAAGAATGACACCCTTTTCCATAAACTTTTCTGTATTCTGTTGCATCAGTATTCAATTCCAGACATCTCTGTTCACGTACTAACCCTTCAAATGAGAACAAAAAACTTTCTTTAATCCCCTGCTGTTTGGCTCTTTACCATCATCAGAGTCGGCTGATGAAGCGTAGTTCTCACTGCTGTTATGGCATAGCAGATTAAACCTCCTTTACACAAAGGCTTTTGTGTTCAAGACCAATTTCATGTTGACTCAGTGAGGGATTAGTGCTCATGACTAGTCTTGCACTTAAGGGAGCCTTAACAAAAAAGCCTGTTATGTGTTTAAGAAAAGAAAGAGTCATGCAGAGCTGTTGAGAATCGTTGCATTCTGCATCAAAACAAGAGCACCAAGATCAGACTATAGGCTTCTGGCTGGCTATATAGGGCAAAGTTCACTTCCATAATTAGCACCGTCCAGCTATGATCGCATGCTGAGTGTTAGAGTGGAGGAAGTGGTTTTATTTTTAGAGGAGGAACAGTATTTTGGGAGTGATCTTCCAACACACCCTGAAGATAAAGAGCATGATAAAGCTCTGTCTGTCAAACAGGAATCATACCAAAGTAACCAGAGTGAATTCCCATCAGGCACACACACTTTCTGTCAGTTACATCAATAACCGAGTACATGGCAAGGAGTGACCATCTATATGTAGGTCACTGAATTACTCACTCGACTGATTGGTTTCATCAAGAAATAACACAACAATGATTGAGTGAGTCATTGAATTACTTGTTGAAAAACTGATTCATAAATCGGTCGTATTGAGAACAATATTGGTTTTGCTAAATTAAAGGCCATGATTTTTATGCTTGTGCTAGATTTTGTGCATAGCCTTTCAAAGTGTGCTACAGTACATTTGATGTATGCGCATGCAAACAACACTCACAAGGCACTGGACGCATACGCACTAGAACGTTTCATCTTTGCGTTTGCTCTATTTTAATGTCACTATTAAAATATTTGTTTAAACTTCTTATTCCCTCTCTTCACCCATTTTTTGACTGTGCATATCCTAACAAAAACAGAAGTCTAATTTAGGCTTCCACGACGCTACAGAAGACTAACATATTGTTTACAATTTGCACAAAACTGGGACAAAAGTCCTTTCTTTGACTTTTGACACACATGTGATTCATCTATGATCAACATGTTTGTTTAATGTGGACTCAACAAGTTTTGTCTTTTCTAGAGAATGATAAGAGTTTGTAGTTTTCCTCATGTAGGACTTTGACCGTTTTTTCAGTTTTTTTTTTTAATCTTGTTTATGTGACACTAATGAGAATGTTTGTTCCTTGATCATAAAATAAAGCTCATTCAGCACTGACCTTAACTCCTCCTCCTTTGCTGTATGTTTCCAGGTTCCAAAGAACACCCCACTTTCCAAGCATTTGGTTCTGTCATATTTACACATAAAAGCTGACCATGACCACCGTAAATGCCCCCGTGTGTCTCCTTGCTCGGAATGAGTTTTATCGGAGTAAGTGCAGCACTATTTTTAGCTCCCCTCTGTTTAACCAGCTACAGGACACGTGTTATTCTGACTATTTGCGATTTCCAAAAGCTCATGAATGAACTTGTACCTCAATGTACAGCACACATTGTTCCAATTTTAGCCTTATCAACTGACTGCCATCTGTCCCGATTTTGTAAATTGCCAGAAATACACTTTGTTTGATTGAAACAGCACTGATTACTAAAACATATAAAGAAATGTCCAAATATATATATATATTTAAAAAAAAAGTTTCTCTAAGAAGATTTCTTCTGTGGGGCTGTGGTCGGTTTAAGTGGGTTTCTTTTGATTCTGTGTATGTGTTTCTGTATATGCTTGTTTTTGTTTGCAGGCATCTGCCCGACAGACAAAATGAAGACAGTCAACAGTCATTCTGATAACTTAATGAAACCAAAGCATAGACAAGTGCAAGTATCCAAGCATCAAGGTATAATATGAGTTGAAATGAGATCTGTTGATCTATATAGTTGTAAGTTTAGCCCTGCTGACAACAAGACCCTATCTTTTCTGTCCAAATACAGGTTTAGGGCCTACGAGTGATGGCTGGACGATAAATGTGGTTTTAAAGAGCCCAGCATCCAGCGGAGCCTCTTCCAAACGGCAAAGTCCTGCTGACTGTGTGGTGAAGTAGACACAGGAACAGCACTGGAAAAACGGCTTCTTTTCAGATACAATATGTTAATGTACTGCTTACAAGTGCTGCTCCAATAGTTTTTTATATATATAGATATAGCAGCCTTTTTCATGCTAAGGAAGAGTTATTTTTAGTTTATATGCTACCATGCAGACATTTGGGGTTATTAAGTCTATCATGTTCACCAAGAATGCATTTATTCGATCAAAAATACAGTGCAAACAATAACATTTTAAACTATTATTTCAATTTAAAAGAAGTGTATTCTATTTGAATATATTTTTAAATGTACTTAATTACTGTGATGCAAAGCTTAATTTTCGGCATCATTACTATAGTCTTCAGTGCCACATGATCTTTCAGAAATCATTCTAATGTGCTGATGCTCGAGGAACATTTATTATCAGTGTTGAAAACAGTTATGCTGCTTATTTTTGTGGACAGCGCAATACATTTGTTTCAGGATTATTTGATTAATTTATATTAAATAGGCTATTTAAGCTCAAATGAGAAGCATTTGTTTGAAATTTTATGTTTTTGTAACTTTATAAATCGGTCATACAGTACATCCCTTTTTGAATAAAATTAAATTCTGAAAAATGTGGAAAAATTCTTATCAACCCCTAAGTTTTGAACAGTACTGTGATAATACTGAATAAATATCCATATAGCAGTGCACTGCCTTTATTCTGGCCCACTTTACACAAGGCATGTCCCCATAACCAGTTCTCTTAAAACAACAAATTGGAGAAATTGCAGCAAAAATATGTTGGCTTACCTTGCTGTTAAAAGCAAATTTTTAAGAGCCATCGTTTATTTGCTTTTTTTCATCCACATCGGCTGGACCAACCTGAACTGTAATGTGCGCTTTGACTGTATTTACTGTTTACTGTTTAAACTGTCAAGATTAGTTTGACATGCCCTTGAACGTTTTGGAGAGCTTTTACCGTTCAAATACAAAGAAACGTTTTCTATTGCCTGTGTAGAAAACAGCCAATATGGCAACTGAGTAAACTGATCAGTCATTTACAGATTTTGATATCCCTCAATTCTACCCATGAAAGGTACATTACATTTCTTTTCATCTCCAGTAAACTACCAATCACAGCACCTGTCACAGTCTCTTAGTTGGGACCTGTTGCTGCAAACAAAGGGGAAGTGATGTCTGAAAAAGAACAGAGTCAGCATGCCACAAAGAGGCTTTTTCATGTATCTAGCCAACCATCAGAACTTAGTGACCTGGAAAATCCATGTACACACTGGAACAAAGCTATTCAATTTTCCATATGGACCATTTCCCATGTTCCCAAAGTATGAAATAGGTGTCATCTGTTCAGAGCGCAAGGCACTAGTTCAGCAAAATGTTTTTAAAATGCTTTATTACTCTCAAGACCACTTCAGACCTCTTTATTACTGGACCTGCTGCTCATTCCTGAAAAAAAAAAATTCTGAATGAGAAATTAAGAGCAGTTGTCATGACATTCAGTCTGCCTCAGTTACCATCCAAGAGTGCTGTTTGTCTCCTTGCCAAAGTCCAATTTGAAAGCGATGCACAGAATGTAGCTTCCGTGTGCTTGTTATACAATCCAATAATTATTTTTATGAAATGAATAAAATGTGGGTGGTGCCTTCACAGCACACTTGGAAGAGGTTCAAATTAGTACATGATGCTGTACACTTACACAATTCCCCATAAATATGTCAAATGAAAAAAAAAACTGTGCAGATCTGCTAAAAATAGCCTCTCCATTGCATTATAGTGGGATAAAAGCTGAATTTAAGCATTTAATCTTTGCCGCACTTGAAATGCAGCTTATATTAAACGATTATACATGTGGCCAATACATACATAATATGCATGGAGTCTTTTCTCTTAACTGTAAAAAGGGAGAATATGGTATATGGTTTCTTTATAACAGAAAGCAAAAGCTGAAAGAACAGAAGAGCAGTATTGGGCTGTTTAAGACAATTTATTGTGCTGAAAAACACAGAATAAGACAAGTAACAAAAACATTTCCATCAGGGTTACAGATGTGTAAAAATGTACAAAATTCTTTTTGCAAGTTTCAGCTCCATTTATTACGTGCTATATATAAAACAATGGATACAAAAAAAAGAAGAAAAAAAAAGAAAACAGCCCATTATAATGAATGGGAAATGAAAAGGGGAAAAAAAGGGAGCCGATTCCGTCCCCTAGCGTTATTGTCCTGATCTGGTGTCCGATTCAGGAATGAGGAGAACTCCCCGCCTCCGACTTGCCTGCGTCGCTACTTTCGCTCGCTTGCCTCATCACCATCTCCCGGGCAACACAGGTCACCTGCCCATTGGTCACACTCACCACCCCTGACCTGCAGAGAGCCAATCAGATTAAGGGATTTAGAATTCAAAAACTAATGTCAAACTAGAACTCCTTGTTATGAAATCTAAAATTTGCAACTCCATCTGCATCAGCACTTGGCAAGGCCTTCATGTCACATGCACCAAATTGGGAGAAACTCAATCCAGTGACTCACTTCTGCTGAGCCTCCTCAGTAAGAGTTCCCATACCAGGCTGGTTCTGCTTCCCAAAGAAGAAACTGGACCACCAATGACCAGAATCCTGTTTGGGCAGACCTAAGGCACAATTAAACGACAGGTCAGAATGAGCAAACCACCTGCAGTCTAATCTTCTAATGGATTAAGCACACAATGAGGTAGACACGAACGCAAATCACTGTTAAAGAGTCTCTAAACAAAGACATGTAAGCTCAACAGTTGATTACTCAGAAGCAATCAATTTCAACAGAGCCGTGATGTGGGTGCAAATTGCATAACGTGCAAATGTCTACATCTGTTGCAATGAAGTATTGATTGAAGTTGAGGGTGGAAGAGAGTGAAATTAAACATATCGCACCTGGGTGATGTGGAATAACCTCTCCACTGTACTCTGAACTGCCACACGAGCTGCTACTGGATGTAGAGCCAATGCGCCCTGAAAAGAAACGGTCTTATAAGGCAAATTCTCTATATAACCGCAACTATTACTATAACAGTAAAGCACTTGCAAAGGCGACTTACTTCTGTAGTAGTCGTGAGTAGCAACAAGGGAACCACTAGACGGGATGGATGCCATTTTACAGACTTGTGTGAATAGTGACTTAGATGGAAACCCTGCGAAGCGATTAAGAAGACAGTTAATGCAAAGTAATAATTCAATGTAAATAATACAACTCCTCATCTTAACCCTGAAAATGGATTTTTGGTTAATAGAGACAGACATTTGAAAGCTTTTGTCTCTAACGTGTAGTTAGAAACCTTGTATTAGTTACATATTGGTCTTGTGGTTGTTACTCATTATTACACACTATTTAGTGCCAAACCGTAAGATGAGTCAAACTGACGTATTGCCACATGAGACATTTATTACAAACACATCCTTTTTCAAAAGGCTACATGAGGAAGCTACAGTAATCCCGTAGGAATTACAGCAGTTGAGATCACAAAAAACATGTTTTGTCTCAAATGTAAGAAAACATAACACGATTACAGCAAAATACAAGACACCAATCGTGTTAAAGTAGATGTAACGTTACTCTGCTCAGATTCTCTGACCCAAACAATGAGGAACCATTTAACAATACGAAGCGTAACGTTAGATCACCATCTCACCTTCTTTCGCAGCTCTTGTAGATGTTATTAGAGCACTCTACTCAATTCAGTCAGAGGCTTTGGGGAGAAAACGCTAGGCGACGGGGCCCATTTGAAAAGGTTTGGATGGATAAGACCCTCCACGTCCGGAAATATCTACCGCAGTGCTGTCTAACAAAAACAACTCGTTCGCCTGCATTTATACACATCGACGGCTCGCGGAGGTGAAGGGGGCGTGGCCTCTCAGTGCTCTATATAAACCCCTCAGCGCAGAACCGGATCAAACCAGCGGAAGCAGGGCTGTAACAGCTCGTGCTCTGCTTTCTGGAACTGTTCAGAAACAACGAAGATATCGGTCTTGTAACAAATTGCGACCACAATACCTCAAAAGTTTATCATGATCTGGTATCTGATATCAATCGTCTGGTGGTTTTACCTTAATAATATTGGACGTTTTCTTATAACATAATCTACTGGATAGTTGTAGGTCGCTGACTAGCCAATAGAAACGAAGGAAATTCCAGGTAGGCGGGACGAGTGAAATACACGCAATTAGAGGTTCGAATCCCGCCTCGGTCACAATTAACATGACACGTATTTGTTTTCGCTTTTCATCTAGATACACTTTAAGTACAGTTAACATATTATAGATGAACTTAGTGCACCAAGAAAAAATAAATCTTGCAATTGTTTTTGTGTTCTCATTCATTTATTCATTGTGTAGGATGTACAAAATGTACATGTTAATAGTGTATATTTGATTTGATAATGTTCGGTTCTTTGACAATATGTGTTGTTAAAAGCGCTATATAAATAAAGGTGACTGATTGTTTGATTGACTGAGTTATCTTTAATATAGAAAATAATATAATTGAAAATAATTGAATAATTGAAAAGACTATTCTGATCATGTTTTAAAAAATGTAAAGAGACAATTACTTTATATTTGTATCACTATGTACAGAAAAAACACAAAAATATCCTGAAATAATAGTAAAAACAAATAAACATAAAATTTCAAAACAAATTTCATTGACAAATAAAATATGCTGCATATAAGACAGTAAAAGTTACATTTTACAATCCTGCATGGAGTCAACGCGGCATTCTAAAATAAAAAAACAAAAAACAAGACAAATAAGGCAAGAACATACCACAGTGGTATCAGCATGTAACAGACATGCTTAATAAACAAGATAAAGAGTCATATTTTTATAATACAATAATTACATTCAAACCAGGAAACATGAGGGGCAGTCACTTTCCCTTTTCAGCTTCTTTTCTCTTCTTTTCAGCTTCATAAAAGGATCAGGAACAGGCATATCCTTACAGTAGAGTCAGCATGTGTATACATCAATATTCCAACCTGGCTGTTGTTCCAACACCTGAGAGTGTTGCTGGTGGTTTACGCTTCCCTAACAGAGAATAATGTAATGTCATTCTAATACCCTGCAGTACTGTAAATGCATGCGAACATGTCAAGACTCATTATAATAATTGAGTTGTGGTGTGATATGTTAATTAGTCTACAGTACATAAGTAATCTACGAAATTAATAGCCTTCATATTTGCATTTTTGCCTTACTTCTGCATTTCGGAGATGTACATCTTTTACTCTGTAGATCATGTACATACCAAACCTTCAGTATGCGAAAACTACATCAACAAAATAAACATGCAAAACAAGGACTCTGCACTTACCCTCAATGATGAGATATAAATGCTTTCAAGGTTAATAGAACAATTTAACACAAGAATTAGAACAGCAACAAATCAATGTAGAACAGATAATCCTGATTCATGACAGAATCATCCCTAATATACTGTAGAAATAAGAGCTTTGACCACTGCGACTCCAACAACTTCTGAACCTGAAAGCATAGTGAAGATAATTTAAATGTAATGAGTTTACACCATAAACAAACAGACCCCAGGTTTGACAGACAGGCCCTAGACTAAAATGTAAGTCTGAGCTCTTTCAACTGATTGATCTGAAAACATGTCAGTAACTTTGTTTTGTCTCAAGATGTGCAACAGTAATGCTTTTTTTCTAATGCATGTTCATTAAAACGAAATAAAGACGAACTATTGCCGGATTCTGGCTCTGTGAAACCCAACCAGAGCCGGGTATATAAGCCTTTACTGTAAATATGATGTTGAGGACAGAGGTGCGTGTGTGTTTGTGCATGTATGTGGTTCTCTCTCAGTTGGCCTGGAATTTTAGATGAATATGTGGGCAGCATCATCCTCCCCAATTCTTCAACCTCCTCCACTTCTATGAAAAAAGCAAAGCAAGATTGGTTTGCAAGGATGGAATTAGAAATATCATCAACTGTTGTTTATTCAGTATAATTTTGCCAAGCATTAAGCTCTTTTACAGCAATACCCTGAGTTTATATTCAAATGGCTGTACATTCATTCAAAGATGAATATAGCAAGCACAATAAATACTGTGTGTGTGTGCCTGTGAGCACACTGTGTGTCTGTGTGAGGTGTTTCTAGGTGGCCTTTGAATTTGGATGGAGATATAGAAAGCATCATTCTCTCCAATTCTTCATCATCCCCCATTTCTGTGGAACAACGCATAACAGATGAAAGCCATATATCATCCAACATTTACATATTTTAATTTTAACTTATTTTAATCCAATATTTAATTTTAAATCTGGAGGATGAGAGCCAGATTCTCCTGAAACACTCTGAAGCTGGTACTGCTGCAGCCGATACATTTTGCTGCCTGGAGCACACGTTTTCTGAAGGATGAATGCAGCATATCCATCTGCTCTGCTCTCCCAAATATCCCTCCATGTCTTGTCTGCATTAATCCCAAAGCCAAACAAGTATTCATCTTCATTTCTCACAGGTGGTGCCACTGGTCTTATTTAGTCCAGCTAAATATTTCATGATAATTTCCTGGAAGCTTCTACTGTACTCAAGAAATAAAAGTAGGCTGTCCTTCTGACCCTTTGTCTGGCTCCCTCTTCCTCCTCAACCTTCTTAGTCAAGAATATGGTATAGAATCAACATCATTCTCTAGCAGCCTACAGAACAACTTGCCTTATACTTTCCAAACGGAAGCACATACTCTCCCAGCACCTCCTGTCTGACACATCTCCTCCTCTCATGAAGACAATAGAGTGGGCCTTCTCCTTGACCATGTCTTCATTTTGAGGGGCTGATATGTCCAGGAGACTGGGGTTGTCTTTGATCTTCCTGGCTTCATCTGAGGAATCTTGTCTCAGATATCCAGTTGGTTCTTGCCTGGGAAGACCACTACATTAATATTTATTTTGAAGAATTCCATGAAAAAAAAAAATCTTAATAAGCTTCACAATATCTTATTGCAGTCTATTATTGTCTAATAATCTATTTTTTCATAATATATATATAAATATAAATATATATATAAACAAACACAGGGGCATTGTAGTTGGGTGAAAAGTGGGACTAAATTACCAGGGCCCCAAGTGGGAGGAGGGCCCCTGAGGACTGAAATTTTATCTTCCTTTAAATATAATTTTAAGATCACAACAAATGTTGTTAACTAATGTAAATGCTAATATTCTGGGTAAATGCATCAGTTGATTGATGTATTAAATGGTGTTGCAGGTAGTTGTGAACCTCGAGCTTGCAGGGACCCATGGCCACAGTTTGTGCATAGGGCCCAGAATTTGGTGCTACGCCCCTGCATACACATATACATTTTTTTCAAATGCAACTGTGAAACAGATGCTAAAACACAAATATAAATTGAAAATATATTCTCCAGTGGCATGTTTACTTAAATTTACTTAAGCCTGTAGAAGCATTTTTTTGGCAGTCTATGGCAGAAGCACATGGCCTCTCCAGTACGTGCTCTACTGCCACCTCCTGGCAAACTTATGTCACCAACATTAAGAAAAAAGTGGAAAGATCAGAGCAAAGGCCATTTAAACGAATGCTTTATTGATATACAAACAACTGACAAAAATAAATGAAGCATTACACCACTGTTGTTCTAAAAGAAAACAATCTGATCGTTTAAATCTGAATAGCTAGGCTGAGATCTCTAATTTAAAGCTATATGGTGCCTGTTCCCTGAACAACAACCTCCTGAAAATGACTACTCAAAATAATAATAATAAAAAAGTCCTTTCCCTCTGAATGTTCATGATCTTTTCTCATCTTTTGCAGAATTCTATGGCATCACATGTGGATTCCGGCAGAAAAACCATGTGATGCTGGCATTTCACCATCTGCACCACAGTCAGTCAAATGTATGCAATCCCTTGCTTCTCACCCAATGAGGCATGTAATCGTCATGGTGTAACATACTGAAACAAGGCCACCCACTGGCACCCATACAAGTGAATGAAATATCAGAATAGAACAGACAAAAATGAAGAGATTACACTTCCTAATAATGAAATATACTCCAATATCTTTCAGGTAAAAAGTGACTGTGCTACCATACAGACAACACTAGTGTTCATGTCTGTTGGGGGGGAGGGATATGAAAAAAAAAAAAAAAAAAAAAAAATCAACAAATGCCACCAACAAAAGAAACTTAGCAGACCTTGACGTTTTGCATTAGTGCACATTGAAAAAATGCAACTTTATTTCCTAAAATCGAACAGTGATCTTTGTGATGTGATAGTTTGTGTTTAACATTCTGACAGCAAAAGGTCTATGGCATCTACTAATTGGCACGCAGAGCATGGCACAAAGCAAAGGCAAGCGATTTCCAACGTAACAGCATAAATAAAACATTCCCAACAACGAAAAAAAAAAAAAAACAAGAGCAAGAAAGAGCAAAGGTATATCAAAGGTAAAGCAAAAAAAACAACTTTGTGTAACGTGTTTTTACCAGCAACAAACCAATAAAGCAATAACACAACAAGAGTGTGAGTGTAAGGCCGACTGAGAAGGTCAGACATTCACCAGGTGTACAGCAAAGCATCGCTTCACATTGAGAGTAAAAAACAACTCAACTGAATGCTCAGCAGCACAGAAACCTGCAGCAAGTTTCTTTTCTTTATTGGTCTAAACCCCCCCCCCTTCAGATTTACATGTTTCTTCTTTGTGTATTTTGCACCCCTCTGCCGCCTGATGAATGCTGCTTGGCAGTACTGTTTAAATATAGTTATTTGTATCCCTTTATAGTCATATATAGATAAAAGTTATGTAAAAACATTATGCAAAGCAGTGTAAAATAGTTTCTAATACAAAATGATTCATCATTTGTCTTCTTGTGTACAACCCGTGATGATTTCATGTCACAGAATCTGTACTACGTGTGTTTTGAGTGAGATGAGCAAGCACATGCTAGCGGTAGGTGGAGGAAGGAGGGATGAAAGAATTCAGAGAGAATGGGAGAACTGGGAGAACGGAAGTGTGGGTGTAGTCAGGATTCACAAAGAATGAGATGAGTGTTTAAATCAAGAGGCCAGGCTCTCAGAACGGAGCGTTGTCCTGCACAGGGTTTGACTCGTTCGGAGAGTGGGCACTTTCACCATTGGCTTTGCCTCCAACCACCTTGTACTGAGACACACAAACAGAAAAACATTACAGAAAAATGCAGGACACAGAGTTACCAGGATAAAGAAAGAGATCCGCTTAAAATCAAGCTTAAAAAGCATGTCAAGTACTTAGATATGCTCTACACAATACTTAAAAATAATCTGGTGTAATTAGAAAGTAAAAAATATAAACATGTTATTTTAAAAATAATTATTTAATAACATAATTATTAACAAAATAATTATAAAAATATTTTTTAAAATCAGTTTTGGGGGAAAATTTACCTTGAGGCACTTACATTGTACAAAATAAAAGTTTTAGTTTGCATAATATATGCTTGTGTTCTGTGCATATTATATATATATATATATATAAGAGAGAGAGAGAGAGAGAGAGAGAGAGAGAGAGAGAGAGAGAGAGAGAGAGAGAGA
>JAUMHP010000080.1:6585251-6597622 GCA_032361065.1 Enteromius trimaculatus
AGTAAAAGAGCTTCATTTTAAAATAATGAATGATATATATCCATCGAAAGAATTCCTTCGATCGAGGTTTAATATTGGGGAAAACTCATGTAAATTTTGTGAAAATGATATTGAAACCACTGAGCATATTTTTTTCAACTGTATTCATTTGAAACTTTTTTGGTCTCGTTTAAATAATAGAATGTCCTGTGTCAATGTCCATATAATTCTGGTTAAATATGAACAAATTAAGTTTGGAGTATTTAAAAAAGATTGTAAGCAACATAATTTGGTAAACAACCTTATTTGTTGTGGCACATTTTTTATTCATAAATGTAGATTTCTGAATACCACCCCTTCTTTCTGTTATTTTGTAAATGAGCTTAGAATCATTGCTTCATCCTTAAGCACGATCTCAAATAATAAGGCTACTACAATTGCAAGCTTTTTCAATGCTTTTAGTAATTTTCAGTGAATTATAACCCCTTATGCAATGTTATGTAGGATCTTTTTATGTTATTTTATTTATTTATTTACTTTTTCTTTATCATTACCATAACATACTTTATCTTCAATTTAAACGATGTCAACAATGTATCTTAGTTATGTCTACCTTGTACAACTTTGTGTTACTTGATATGTTATATTTTGGTCTAGTTAAAGCCTATTTGAATTGTATAATTTGTATTTTGTTCAATAAAAAAAAAAAAAAAAAAATTATCTTAGAAAAATGCCAATTGGTTAGATTATTATTATTTTTTTAGGAAAATCTAGCAGATCAATGCTGAAGTGAAGAAAAGCATGTAATTTACAGTAAACAAACTGAATAATGTTTCTACAAACTGAACGCATGAACGAAAAATGAACCATGAATGTCTTTTTGTTTTCTTCTTTTTGTTTACTACAAAATTCAATAGTTAAACTAGTTGATATTGAATTTTTTAACTTTTTTTTATCTGTGCACATTTGTATTTTCTATATACATACCCCTAATATTGGCGTGTAATTTCGTAATATGTGCCTTTAATCATAACAACTTGAATGCAACATCCCCGTTTCTGACATTCCTCTCAGTGTTGGGGAAAGTTACTTTTAAAAGTAATGCATTACAATAATGCCTAAAAAAGTAACTAATTACGTCAATGTTTATTCAAAGTAATGCGTTAAGTTACTTTTGCATTATTTTTTAAATGGACAGGGTTTGCTGGTTTGTTTTAAATATAGTTCTATTTTTTGGCACATGTAAAGCCCTTTCACACCAAAATAGAAATGATAGAAACCAGTCAGCACTGGTTAATAAAATGGCATTAAATACATAAAGTATCTTTGTGTTATTTAACATTTAATTATTAAAGGTTTGTGCCATATTGCATTTCACTGCTTTTATTCATTTTGAGGATTTGTTTAATTTTAATTTAATTTAATTTTAATTTTTTTGCGAGTGAGATGAATTAATGCATTTTATTCTAGAACCACAGTAACATCTTGTTATTTCTCTCAGCATGGGAACAGGAGAGCTGTCAATCAATAAATGGGAAGAAAGTAACTCTTTTCTTGTAAATTAAAAAGTAATGCATTACTTAACCAGTTATTTGAAAAAAGTATTCTGATTCCGTAATTTACATTACTTGTAACGTGTTACGCCAACGTTGTTTGCATTAAGTCAAAACAATAATAAAATTAATTGCAGATAAACTAAATCTTGTCCTACATTTTACTCCTTTTAGAAGCAGTTTCACTGGGATATATACATTACATTTGGGAAGAAAAGACAGTTGCAGCTTTACTTTCATGTCAACTTTCAATTAAATGTTAATCATACAGAGCCCCAGACATTACATGTGGAAGAAAAAAATAATATGATTCATTAATATTATTCCACAAAATTATTCCCCCAACTTAACAATGGTCACATTTGATTAATTTGTAAATTTAATCATAATTTCTCCCCTCGTTTTTATTTGGTTAGATCATAGCCCACAAATTAGGTTACATAAAATAAAGGAATTAATTAACAAATTTAACAAATTTGTACTTCATGGCCACAGGGTTTTTTCTTTGCATGTCCTCTGTATCTCAGGAAAATGTTTTTCCTGAGATAAACTCATTTGGATTCTCTGACACAATGAGGAAAACGATACAATTTCCTAAAAGTTCACATAATGCAATGCACAAGCCATTAGACAGTCAATGCTGACACAAAGAGAAAAGATAAAAATGTGTTAAAATAAATTCTGTGTTTTAGTTCATATCAACTCTTAAGATTGCACTCATACAAACAAATCCATCAGTTATAAACAATATTCATTCACTCATTCATTTCATTGCAACCAATTCAAGAGTGAAGACAAATTGGTAGATGGTTGTTACAGATGATGTAGTCTTGGAGCGCTCGTCTGATAAATAGCAAGAACTTTCACTATTACAGCAAGAACAGTCTGGGCCGGTTTCCCAGATAAGGATTAGATTAAACCAGGACTAGACCTTTGCTAATTTAGGACATTTAAGGATTTTTAGAAACATGTCTTTCAAAAATGCATTATCTGTGAGCATTTTAAGACCAAACAATAACAATAATGTATTTTAAAATATCTATTAATGTATTTTTCCAGTTTAGACAGCTCTCAACATTTCTTTTAATAGGACTAGTCTTAAACCCTGTTCGGGAAACCCCTCAATGTTTTTGGGCAAACAAAAAACAGATCCCAAATAAGTTTATACATTGTTTTAATTATTTGCTCAAACCAATTATTTGGGGAGAACCCATTCTGACCAGTAGCAGGTCATTATTCTTTAAGCTTCTGGTTTTATTATGGAGGATTGAGTCAGTAGAAACCGAGATGAATCATCTCACTGGTGACCACTGGAGGGCTCAGTCCTTCAAGTGATGAGCTCACAGCTGTGCCAGTCTGCAAAAAACTTAGAGACTTTACTTTTATGCAAGAACATAGAGATATGATAAAATGTGAGCCTTATTAATACCTGGAGACCATGTCTCTTCACCGCTGCTATATAAAAACGAGGCACTGAATATTTCCCCATATTCGCTGGAGGATGACCATAAAGCCCAGGAAATAAAACACTAGAGTGACAATCTTAAGGAAAGATAGAAAATAAGCAATTACTGATGTATATTTCCATAAACCTTTAATAAAGGGTCGTACAAACTCAGTCCTGGAGGGCCGGAGTCTTGCAGAGTTTAGCTCCAACCCTAATCAAACACACCTGAAGCAGCTAATCAAGCTCTTACTATGTGTATCTGCATGTATATTGAGGCAAGTTGGAGCTAAACTTTGCTGGACACCAGCCCTCCAGGACTGAGTTTGGACAGCCCTGCTTTAATACCACAGAAAATTTTATCTAATAAGTCTCAAGTTAGGTCTTCTTATTTAAGTGTCCAGAAAATGTTGTTGAGAACGTACCTGTGAAGTGCTTAAGCCATTCTTCTCACACACAGCAACTTTTCTGATGTCTCTATAACTGTCTGCTTGTCCACAGGTGTCCTCTATTGTCCCCGGCGTGGGACCCCTCACCTCAGAACCCTCTGATTTCAGATCCTGATCTGGTTCAGAATCAGGTTCTGGGGTCAGCACCGGTTGAGGTTCAGACTCCGGTTCTGACTCTGGTTCGTCAGGTGTTTCATCCACTTCTTCATCTGTAAAGTTGGCAGAAATAATCAGACGGGTTGTGAAAATATATGTTATAAAAAAAATACAATAAAAAGTGGGTCTCTGATGCTCACTCTCCATGAAATCCAGCTGGTACAGAACTCTCTCCTCTGCGTCAAAATCTACCCTGTAGTGATCCATCTTCTCGTAGTCAGGATCCAAGGTCTCCTGAGAGAAGCAGTTAGATGCTTTACCAACCCTTCAGAGAAAAGGAAAAATACTGTTTTTTGTCTGATTTAAGCTAATATTATTTTAACTATTTCTTTTTAATTATGTATTGCTACATTTTCTAATGGACTTACTTCTCAGTAAGATCTTGTGAGTTCTATAAAGCAGAGATAAAAATATATATTAAACACTGCAGGAAAAGTAAAATTACTGAGGAGCGCCACACAAAAGCTATAGCATACCTGCACAAAAGAAGCCATCTCTGGGTCCTCTATGGCATTCTGGGCTGCCTCGATCAACTTGGAGTTTGTGTCTACATGCTCACTGTATGTCTGCAGTAAAGACTGGGTCCAGCCAGTCTTTTCTTCCTGCTCAGAAGTGATTTGCTGGGTCATGATCTTGCGACGTTCCTCCAGAATGGCAGATAAGTGATCAAACTTCTCGCACAGGATCTGTTTCTGGATCCTGCTGTTTTCCTGTGGTATTATGGGCATTAGCATATCCTACGTTTGTAATGGATTTCATGTTTTATTTCATGGCTTTGTAAAAGATCCACACAAACCTCTATGTTCCTGTGGAGTGCCTCTAGTTCGTTAACAAATGACTGAACTTGTTCATTTGTGGAAACCAAAGTAGCAAGTCTGTCACTGAGTTCAGCCTACAAGAATTGAAATGAATTATTTGTTTGAAAGATGTGGAGATGTAACATGACGACACAAACATTTTGAAGAACTCGCCTTCTGCTGCTGGTAGACATCAGGCAGGGGAACTACTTGGCAGTTTTTGTGGGCTCCAAACACCTTACAGAGAGAGCAGGAGGTCACCTGACACGTGAGGCAGTAAATATTAAGCTTCTCATCTTCATGCTCTGTACAGTTGAACAGTGCGGGAGGCTTCGGTGGAGGCCTAGAGCTGGAGATACATTGATTTACAATACATTAAAGATCAGTCGCACTGACGCAACTGAGGTTTACCACAAATCATCTGACCTTTCAGACTCCTGTTTGTAAACATCAATGATGTTCTCCACGAGTAAATTGCGCTGCAGTCCATAAACTCCATGACGGTCCAAGACAACCTCACGGAGGCAGGAAGGGCAGCGAAAACGTCCTCCGATTCCTACCTGGAAGAGAGACGGCTGCACATCTCACTCAGCATGCTGTTCTTCAGCTGTCAGCAGTGTTTGTGATTACATGTATCGACCGACAATTGAAACCACTTTTTATAACTCACTACAGATGTCTTTTTAAGCAAGAAAAAATACATAAAACCTAGCATAGTTAAACAGATCGAATACATGCGATCTGATAACATGATGACCTTTTGGTCAGACCAATTGGACTTTAACGATCTCATTAGACATGACCTGTTTGTACTTCTAGGGTAAGATGATCTTACTGAGCAGTCTGATTCTGTGTGTCTATGTCTCCTGTCTTAATCAATAGATGCAGGGGCATGAAATAGAGTTTGCAAACAAAGGAGTGATCTCACTGGGTATACTAAAATAGTCACACTCTTTAATAGCTTTCAGCTGCTGAGGCTTATGGGTCCAGTGTGAATCAGCGCTCCATCACTGGCTTAACTATAATGATGTTCTAAGGCTTGGGCATTATTTATTCACTGTATTATTAACTATATTTAAAGAGACGCTCAGCTTGATATTTCTCAGTAATCAACATGATATGCAACTACTTGTGTTTTGGTTTCGGTTTCAAAATGACACTACACTCACTGTGAGGTCAGAGCTCAATGCAGCTAGCAGGGCTGTGCATCAGTTTAAGAATTTTAGAATTGCAGTCAAAATTTGAATTTGGGGAAGTTGAATTGAAGTTGAAATTCTGAGAAATGCATGTTTTGTAAGCAGCTTACAGTAGGTGTATAAGGTAGCTGAATTATGAACATAAGATGGACAGCATTTTGGACATTTTATGTATGTATTTAAAGAAATGTTTTTCACCGTCAAAAGATTTGCTGCGGTTATGCAGCTGGTTTGCCAGTAACTTACTGTAGATGTGTAATTATTACATGCATTGACAACAGTTAAACAAGTCTTTTATCTTTACGGTATAAAACTATTAAAAACAGCCTCATGCAAAGCATTCTGGGAACCAGAAATCCTCCGCAAACCTTTTCTGTTTTTTTATATTGATCTGATATTGGTTCCCAGAAGTGCTTTGCATGATGCTGTTATTTTATTTCATTTGTCCTTTAAAGATGAAGACTCATTAATGTTTAATGTTCATTTCTCTTTGAACAAACTGTTACCAGTAAATAACATTTAATATAATTTATATTTACAGTAAGTTACTGGCAAACAGCTGCGAGTAATACTGTAATTTCTACAGAAATTTTGAACAGCTTTAATAATTTATGTGATTTATGAAGCATGAGTTTATTTGCAAAAACATGTAACTTTTTTGTTTTGTTTACATTTTCAAAAATATTTTTTATTATATTAATATATATTTATTGTGTTAAATAGTGTTATTTTTCTTTTTTTTACCTAATCAAATAACCTAACTGTAGTTTGATCGAGATTAATTGCAATGCACCCTAACGGGAAAAAAACAAACACTTTTGTTGAAAATTGTAATGAACATTATTTTGTTTTTGCTAATTAACTCCACATATGTAAACAACCCCAGTTCTTAAAAGAACAAGGATCATCTTACATTTTTTAGCATCTCTTTGGACCACCGTCCCAACTTACACATCGGGAAAATAACTATGATGTGATAACAGTAAGACAAACACGCAGATAAAACGGTGCAGCCAGAGATGGCATAATTTTTCTCTTATGTAATCAGGCCTCATGACAGATAAGCTGTGTGGCTTTTAACCTTTGCTGATGAGGAGGTGTAAGGGAAAACCGGTGAGGTATCAAAGTTAATTTAGGTGCAGAGGAGAAGAAGGTTTATGCAGACAAACATATTTGTTACAAGGGACTTTCATATCAATATGTTCATTGTGTGCTGCATGAACACTAAACCCCTGATGGCTCTAATACATCAAATGTAGGCCATCACCTATTTTTATACCTCAGATTTCAGACTGGGGATTGGGTTTAGACATTTGCAATCTCCACCTGTTGGCTTTCCACATGACAGGTCGCTAGAAAACTGTCTGTGTTTGTGGTTACTGTAGTACTGCAATCATGACTTCTATCATCCTAACTTCTAAATGCCTAAAAGGTTTTATTGATCATTCCAATTGTACGAGAATATAAAAATATATACCACAAAAATAACGATAAAGACACAGAGGAATGATGTCACTGAAATCATAATGTGTTGATGGATTAAAAACATTCACAGCCAATGAGAATCCATTCTGCTTGAGCACTTGTAATAAACAGAATATTAATATCACTGCTGTGGATGCTAATAGTTAATGTTACTAAGTTAAATAGGCATGAGTGTACCCAAATGTATAAGGATCTTAACATGTTGTTGACCAACTTCACAGAAAATTACTTATTGCTTTGGAAAAAAAAACTCAAATAGCACCGTAGCACATAGAAAACACTTTGGTTTATGAAGGAAACTGGCTGCTCGTGTCATGTACAGACGAACTGTATATGTATCAAGTGCACAGATGCTATTTTGAGTATTCGTCATCTTACCAAAGGCTTGAAAAGTACTTGTAAACATGTTTTAAATGGTGCATCCACAGATAAACCATCATCCTCTGTGTGAGTTGGTACACACCTGGTACAGTTCATTGGCACACTTGCGGCAGAGGTTGTGCAGACAGGGCAGAATGACCACTGGTTTCGTGAAGACCTCCTCACAGATGGGACAGATGAGTTGTTTCTCCAGCGTCCCCATCGAGGGGTCTTTGTGGTAAGAGCGTATATCCAGCGGGAGAGACATGGCCTTGTGTCCCTGCTGACCCCACACTCACTGGAAATTAAGATCGGAGAGTGAAAGCACATCTAAATGTGCTGTGTGGGTGTCCAGTCTCGAGGCCCCTGTGCCTGAACAGCGCGATGGGGCCTGTGCTGGTTTACAGCCGAAGATATGTATGTGTGCATGTGCGAGAGGGGGAAGGTGTCCGGTTTCTTGCTGGCTCACTGCGACACTCCCTACCCTTGATCAGTTGTGCCTATATCAGGCAACCAGAGGAATGCTGGGAAACAGAGATGATGCCTCATCTCCAGTTACTCCAATCATTCATGTCTTCGCTCTTGAAGAAGCCAACAAGTCAATAATGCCAGAAGAGCTACAGTATTAGATGAGAGACACAATCCTGGTCGAATAATTGAATAAAAACAAAAATAGTGTATTTAAATAAAATAAAATTCTATCTACTGTGTTTATGTAAATATACACACAGGCACGTATATATATATACACATACATATACACACATACAATATTGTGCAAAAGTCTTTAGCCACTAGTTTTTCAGCAACAAAAAATGGTTTTAAGTGGGTTATTTCTATCTTTTGCGGTAGCGTGTCAGTTGGAATTATCAGTTTACATTTCCAAACATTATTTTTTCATTAATTGTAATAATGCTGTGAGATTATTGTCTGACAACAGCCAGTGCTCCACACAGAGATCTGATCATCATCCAGTCTGTCTGGAGTGACATGAAGTAACAGAAGAACTGTGGCAACGACATTAATCGCAACTAAACATTTCAAATGATTGACAGCTCTAATTTCCGCTGCACTAATACACACATAATCAGCACAGATGTGTTTTTTTTAAGCTTCCTTCACATTTATTTTACAGCTTTAATTCAGACCAATTATCCATGTTACATATCTCTCTGACACATTATATTCATGCTACAACAATTTCAACTGATTTATCCAGAACACAGAAAAGAATTCAACCATTCTGTACAATAGTCATATTGTTTAAACATATAGAACTATATAATTCATTAAAAACATAGGAAAATAATAAATAAAATATTGTTTCTCATCACCATGTTTATACTATTTCCTTCATTTTTAACATGATTCTATTTAGGTATTGTAATCACACGCAGCACTCCTTTCGTTCCCTTTTTCTTAGATTGAAAGCAACAGGAAATCATATCAGCGCTTTTGTTTTGTTTATGATCATGAATGAACACAACAAATAAATGGAAAGTAAAACTGGGATAAAGCAAAAACTGTGTTACAGCTTGTGTTGAGAAATAATATTTAGCAAATAAAAAGCACATTGTGAACAGTTCGGTTTTAGAAATGCTTAGAAACATGATCACTAACTGCAATTAATCTGCCTAATGATTTAGACATAAATAAAATACAAAAAAGATAAACCTACAGACCTATGACATTCACAATGTGATCCTAATCCAATCTAAACAAAACATACACATTTGGGGTAAATTACACACATTTTCCATACTTCCTGTGTCAAGTGCATGTAAATGAATGTATGCACAAACAGCTAATCCATCTTAAAAGACTACAGATATTTAAACAGAACATACAGTAGATGATAGTACAGTGATTCATTTACGATCTCACTTTTAAACAGCGCGCACACACACACAGAAATAAAGGTTTTCTATATGTCTGTATGTTTAGGTTCACCCCAAAAAATTAAAATAAAATAAATATAATAAAAATATGCACAATTTCTGCCAGAGAAGATCTAAAAGGTTGTCAGGGTTCCCAAATTCTTTGGCCGATGACTTTTCCATCAGCATTTTTTAGGTAGCTCATGAGCAACAAATTTCAGCCACTAAAATATTTTTAGTGATAATTTTATTTCTTTTTATTAAGTGTCATGAATGCTCAATGCTGGAAATCCACAAATATATACGTCTGTAATATTCCCAGATTTCCATGACTGGGAACCTTGAAATGTGTATATGAGATGATCAAA
Organism: Enteromius trimaculatus; assembly: GCA_032361065.1. NCBI lineage: Eukaryota > Metazoa > Chordata > Actinopteri > Cypriniformes > Cyprinidae > Enteromius > Enteromius trimaculatus. The sequence goes on from JAUMHP010000080.1 coordinate 6,594,916, forward strand.
TATAAACATAAACCATTTTAGTGAGTTACAGAGTTATTCATATTTCCGGGCATAATAGCCATAACTACTATTATCTTAACCTGATTAATCCATGGCACTAGTTAACAACATTAAATTATGGGTACACTTACAGCCAAAACAAAACTGCACACTGAGTGATAATGTGTCCACATTAAATTCTTGAACCAGATTTTTCAAATAAATTTTCAAAAACATTTAAATAGAATTTTTCATAAAAAATGGAATTTATTAATGAAAATCACTGATGTTACTGAACAGATCCGGGAAACATACTGCACGTTTTGTGCAGATGAATCAATTTACCCACAATCCTCCTGTGCTTATATTGAACCCTGTTGTCTGAGGATGGACTTACGCTTTCTGAAACCACAATCCTGAGGAATACAAACACTCTTTACCTTAGCAAAGCTTTGAGAATACACATGGATTAATACAGATGGATCAAGATTAAATAACCTGGCACAAAGTTACGTGTTTGTATGTATCGGACCCCAAACTCTTGTTCCCCACACACTCCACATGTGGCTGAAATTGAGCACAGCGGATTATATTTGACAGTACATGCCCACCGAATGCCGTTAACACGAGATACAGCTCATATAAACATACACAACATGACACAGCAGTGTGTCCTCAATCCTGTCCTCAGTGACTACACTACACCGCCTTACGGTTTAGAAAAATATAAAGTTATCAAACTACTGAAAACCATTTGTAACCAAACACTTGAACATGAAGGATTACAACTTATAGTGTGATATTTGCTGAATGAAAATGGCACAGGTCTGTTTGTTAAAAAATACGGAAATCTGAAAACAACCCAGGACAATGTTTATGATGTTATAGTGAGGGCCAATCAAACGCATAGAAAGGTTATTTCACAATTCATAATAACGGAGTTTAAAAAAAAATTTAATGAGTCTTTTCGCTCACCAAGGCAGAAAATTAAAATTCAGTAAAAACATTATTTCAATAATTTTGTGAATTATCGTTACAGTAAAAACTTGTCTATTTTAATGCATTTTTAAAATTAATTTATTCCTGTGATGCAAAGTTGAATTTTCAGCATCATAATTCCAGTCTTTGGTGTCACATGATCCTTCAGAAATCATTCTAATATGCTGACTTGCTATATTGATGTATTATTATCAGTGTTGAAAACAAATGTGTTGCTTAATATTTGTATATTTGTAATAATTTTTTTTCTTTTGATGAACACGAAGCTCAAAAGAACGGCATTTGAAATAGAAATGTTTAGTAAATTACATGTCTTTACTGTCACTTCCTTTTCAAATGAATGCATCCTTTCTGAAAAACAATTAATAATTAAAAAATGACCGACTCTTTTTAATGCTAGCATAAGTGTGACAACCTCTACAATTATAAAAATGTTTGTGTAAGCCAGTGTAACGCCAGGCAGCTTCAATATCCATTAGGATTGCACTAAAGCATAAACAAATACTTCCTTATGCTCTGTTGTTTTGGAAAGTAATTCATGCTTCAATTAAAATGGTTAAAAATGATTTTAACTTATATAGACAAATGCAGTGTGATAACCAGTGCTGTTGGCAAGATGAAGCTTGGATCATAGCAGGAAGACTGTATGGACACGGTAAGAAAGTCCTTGTGTGTGCTTGGGGATGATAGAGGTTAAAGGCAAATAAACTCGCTTCTTGCCCTTTAAAGTGGAGCGCTTTAGGTTTTCCAATGATACTGTAACTAGCTAACTGCTCATCCGCTTTCCTCTGGATCACTCGTTGCCCACCGTGACCTTGTCTGGCATGGTGGTCCCATGTGTGAGAGAGAGAGAGGTTTAATAGCTGGCGTCTGTCCGGTAGCTGGTGTGGTGAGAGTCTGCTTTCAGCTGAGTGGTCTCTGTGGCAGAGGACGGCTGCATCACGATGGGGCTGCTGCCATCTGTGGAAACAGACACCAGTGTCACGCCGCTTCATAATCTGAGCAGCTAGCAACTCAAACTGAACCCTGTTGCTAAGCATTACAGGCATGGTTGCGAGTGCCAGGAAGCCACTTCGAATACCGAACAGGCCTTTTATCGGCTAAATAAACAAACTGAAGGCATTTTAAGTGTAATTCTAAGAAAAACTGGCACAAATACCGGGCAGGACTTAATTTTATGACTGACTGGGATTTGATTGAAACCAATGATATTATTGACCCACCTGCACGGCCTTAGTTATGTCAGCAGAAAAGAAAAGTTTTCAGAAGCAGATAAAATGATGACATTGTGATGAAAGTTTGTGAAACAATTATTATTGCTTTACAACAACATGCACTGAACTGCGCTACGGACATTTATTAATGTTAATGTTATTCCTTTATTTACATCAATGAAACTATTTAAAAATCCAGAAGCTGTTAAGTAGGATAGATTGAAGGTCTTAAAACATACAAACAGATGCGACTTATATTAAAATTAATAATAAAAATAAAAATATTTAATTGAAAAACACTAGAAACTAAACTGAGTTTTAAATGCGGTGGTTTAAAGCATCATAACATTTTAATATTCAGTAACTCTGATTACAGTTAACAGTGTTATTGTACATTTTAAAGCAACTGTATTAGTTCTTATTTGTCTAAATATCATCCATTAAAGGAGAAGTTCACTTTTGAAAAAACTTTTGCTGATATATTACTCACCCCCATGTCATCCAAGATGTCCATG
>JAUMHP010000080.1:6603164-6621387 GCA_032361065.1 Enteromius trimaculatus
ACGCAATGAAAAAAAGAACTCTCTGTTTCTCATTTATTTTTGTTTGTATGTATGGACTCTGTGTATATTTATATTATGTTCAGTCATTTCCCTCCAAAATGTTTGTATTTGGCGGCAAGAAACCTATTCAACAATCACGTTACTAAGAAACCAGTAATGAGAACGCCCACTAGCGACCTCATCGCCAGCCTCTAGCAAAATACTGCGACAGAAGTCACTGCTAGTGTGAACGAGGCATTAGTAACCACATAGCAACAGCACGGCAACCTCCCACAACACCTTAGCATAATAGCAGCATTTTTACACCGAGAAGCACCACCTACAATTACTGCAGGAAACAAAAAAATATGCAATAGTCTGTTTCTACTACTTCATTTTTTTGGTGTGTTTAAACAATGTGTCATAAATGTGTGTAAGTGTGGGATGCAAGCAGATGGGCTTCCTGCTTCAGCGGTTGATTAAATGTGATTACTAATAGAGTTTTCATCAGGAGCCGGGCTCTGCAATGCAGCCTGCCACCAAAACACTACATCCATCTCTATCCCTCCCCCTCCGTCTCTGCACCACCATATGGTCCGGCTAATTCTTTAGTGGCCATCTCAGTCTGTGGACTAGAGACGGCTGCCAAAGTCTCCACAGCTTAATGAACAACGCTGTCCGTGTCTTTCCATAGGTTTATCCATCATATCAAGTTCTCTGTCTGGTCCCTCTGTGTTCTAACATCCTCCTACGCCACTCTGTTTGCGCTCTCTTTTCTCTGTCTATCCGAGCAGGTGCAGTGATGCAGCTTGTATTATGTGCTGCTGGATTTAAAAGGTCTGTTTGTAGAGGGATGTGAGAGCAGGAACATGAGTGGGGCATGTTTGATGAGAGCCTGTTCACAATGTACAAACACACGCACACACACACATTAAGTAAGTGTCGACAAACCTAAATCATGCAAAACTATAAAAAAAAATAAATAAAAAAAAATCATTACTTGAAACTAAATAATTCACAGAAATATTAAAAAAAGAAAATTCAGCTGGTTGTAAAGCAAAATTTCTAATTTTTCTAATTAGTTTGAATGTGAAATTATTGTCAACCATGTCATTTTAAAGCTGCATGAGTTTCTTTTGCTGAAAAATAAGTTATTTCCAGTATTTTTTCTCCATAATATCAAAGTCAAAGACTAACAGCAACTATTTGGTTTTCTATTTTTGTTTTTTTTTGTGTGTTCGAAAGAAGAAAAAAACTCATAAAGGGAACAGCAGATGTCAGAATTGTCATTTTTAGTAAACAATAGAAAAGAACAGAACAGCATTTTTATGCATTTTATCATTGTTTAGGGACAAGTTGAAAAACTAAAATAACACATAATTGTCTTAAAAAAAAATAGATGTTACAATAAGTTAAAAATTCTACAAATAAGTTCAAATTTAAAATAACCTAAACACAATAAACCTAAACAAATTCTAAATATTATATATTACACATTATACATTTATATTTTAAAATGTGTGTGTGTCGTTATTGATTAACTTTTCAAAGCTCCTTATTTTTAGTCAATAGAGACAAGTGAATGGATCTGAAGCATCTATCAAAACAACATAAGGAGCAGACAGGTGGTGCTCAAAAGCCAGAAGGATGGGCAGAAAGACCTCAAAGAACAAGAATACAGACCAAACCAATTAGGAACCAACATTTGAAAGCACTGCATCTATGGAAAAATCACTTTTTTTGTGTGTTGATAAAACATTTCTTGCTAATTTTCTAATATCAGATATAAAGAAACTAAGATCCACTGTCTGTTACAATTAGTGTTGCTCATTTCATGTCATTGTTCTTTCTATCGGCCTACATCCAAATACAGGACTATACAAGTTACAACACAGTCAAAGAATCATTTTCTGCTTCATTATATCAGTACTTGTGGCCAATTAGGGCAGAATGGTATGAACAACCTGTCTGAAGCAAACAATAAGATAAACATCTTAGTGTCTGGAAAACAAGATATCAGTTGCACTTTGCCTATTATATCAGTGAAAGAAATACTTGTCACATCATGAAATTTTAGTACCAGGAGCTGGGAAGACATGCTGGGTAGCAAATAGTATTCTTTACAGACACCTCAATAACATGCAGGGATTTCTGACATGCAAACTGTGGAATGGTTGTGAAGATCTGCAGATTAATTCTGTAATTAATGCAGTCAGAATTTGCTCAAAACAAATACGAGAACAGCACGTGTAAATAGATCTGAAGGAGAAGACACTAACTAACAAACACAGAAACTGGGTGATTGTATGAGTGAGTATCACAATGTATATGGATGTTTTTTGATAGTTTATGGAGGGTTTTGGCCTCTTTTGGAGGTTGACCGCTTTGTGTGGAAAAATATAAATATGAAGATTTTTATAATAATGTGCATTTAATTTTTTCAAAAAAGCACAGCACCAGTTACATGGTGTTTTATCAGTTGATAAACTAATAATAAAAAAAATAAAAATATAAACGTTACAGAAACAATAATATGAAACTAAAAAAAACTTTTGCAGCATGCAGTGACCTACATTAAATTTGTGTGTTATATGAGGTGTGGATTTTCAGGTCATGTCTCTGTCGGTCTACTCTTCCTCCTATACCTTACGGTCTTCCTCAATCGCTTTTATTTTCTGTAGAAATCACCCTTATTTTTTATTGAACATTTCTCTCATTTTCTTTTGGGTGTTTTGTTGATGCGGTGAACTACACCTTCCACAAAAAAGGCCGTTTGTAGCAAAGGTTTTGTATGACTTTATCAGGTGAACAAGTATCCTTATTATAAACTCTCTTCAGTGTGATAACAGTCAATTCAACACAGCATTAATCTCGCTGTGTGACGATCTGTATTCCTATAATATCACTTTAATATAATCTTTATCAAAAAGGAATCATCAACTGAGACACTTTCCAAATGGTTAATGTGTTATATTCTACCATAAACACACCCCGTTTACCAGGGATAAACCAATATCTTGACCGTGTAGTAAGAATTTAACATTTCCTAGCCAATGGGATGTTACTTGTAAACTTTATTATAATCCATACAGTTGACAGCAGTTACATGAAGTTATTAATCAGGTGTGACTGTAGTTTTTTTATTAGTGTCTATTAAACTATTCTCATTCTGGCAGTTAAACACGTGGAGCTGTCAGTGCGTTTGTGTTACATATAGTGTCGCACTGCTCTGACCCATATATCAGGCTGAGTGAGAATTGTATGAGCTTGTTGTGAGGTGGTTCCCTGACCAAGATCTTCTTATGGCAACCAATACACCATATCTCTCAAAATAGTATAAAGCCATAGATATAAAAGACAAATAAAAAGCATTTTCACTAATATTTAACTAACATGCATCTCATATATGGAAATATTTCTTGAGAGGTCAAGTACGGACCTCACTGGTTGTTAATGTTTGATTCGTGCTTTCAGTTTTACGGTTATATATCAAGTATGAGTGGCCCAAACAAAGTCACTAAAATATATTGACTACAAGTCCAGACCATCATGAGAGAAAAGTAAACTGCAAAATACAGGCAAAATGCCCTGTGCTTGAATTATTTAATTTTTGCAACCATTTCATAAATTTGGGATGGGTGTAAGTGACTGAAACGGACAGACTAATAGCAACTCACCAGGTATATAAAACATACACTGGTAAGCATAACAGACTTCTAGATGATAGTACAAACAATACATTTGTCTTCTTAAAATAGGTATAATTTTACCTATGATTCCTTCCGACCTCAAACTTTTGAATGGTAGTGTAAATTTTTCTGACTACGTGATTATTTTTGCAATAATGTTAAACAAACAGGGGATTTCGCAGCTTCTGTTGACTGAAATACTGACTAAACAGGAACCTCAAGGAATCCTGGCACAGCGGTGAGGGAATAAAACTTCCCAAGAAAGTCAAGTTAATTAGCTAATGGAGTGCAATGGTGCTTTCAGCAGGTCTTCTAAATGAGATGGGTCACCCAAGAGTTATGCAGCAGTTTAGCCAACGCACCGTGGTATTCACAACTGAGATTTGGCAAATGAAATACACTAATAACAACAGAAGGATGTGGTAAACAAAGCACAAAGATGAAAAATCTGGTTTGATGGCAGCAGAAAGTCAAACAACTAGAAAAAAAGATATATATATATATATACTACCACCGTGCAAAAATTTGGGGTCAGTAAGATATGTTAGTTAAATGTTGAAACGTTAATTCACCAAAATTTTTTTAAATTCTTTCACCATTTTCTTTAATGATCAAAGAATCCTAAAAAAAAACTATTAGGCAGCTCAACTGTTTCCAACACTGATAAAAATACATCAGCATATCAGAATAATTTCTGAAAGGATCATGTGACACTGAAGACTGGAGTAATGATGCTTTGTATCGGCATCAATACATTTTAAAATATATTCACACAGAAAAATGATATTTTAAATTGAAATAATATTTCACAATATTACAGTTTTTTCTGGATTTTTAAATCTAATAAATGCAGCCTTAATGAGCAGAAGAAACATCTTTAAAAACTATTAAATATCTTACTGACCCCAAACGGTAGTGTAGTGTATATTATATTATATTATATATATATATTTATTTATTTATTTAAAATCACAGCAAGCAAAATAGTTCAGTTAGAGTTCAATGAAAATGTTAGTGTTAATTCACCCCTAAAAATTTTATTCTTTCAAAATTTAGTTGCACTCATGTTCCAAACCCTTATGACTTTCTTCTGCTTTTTTTAGTTTACCAATGACTTCTATTGATAAAAAAAAACAAAAAAACTCCAGCACATTTCTGATGTCCGAGTTATTGATGACAATTGAATATTAATTAAACCATCCCTTTATGGCATAACTTGTATATCGCACAATCACTTCTTTATCAAATATAATTAGCAGTAGCAGTTGAGCTGAGCTCTAGGAGAAAAAGAAAGTACAATGTAATAAGGTGGTTAAGGGTTATGAGTCACAATGCAGAACTCATGTGACCAGCCACACACACAGACACACGACACTATATATCAAAAGTCATATACTAGCAAGCTTCTTAAGCTATGATTAACTATTAGATGTCCCGGTTATTCTATTAGAATGGGTGGATATGGGTAAATAATTACAACTCAAAGACTTGATAGCAATACAGAGTCAAGGGCCTACTGCTTCTCTCTCTGTCATGATACAGGAAATCCAGTGACAATCTTAAGTATCTCGTTTACCAGGATTCGAAAGCAAACCTGTTTGAGATTGAGCAACAAGGCAAATAATGCAGTTGCGAATAACCGCAAATACTGATGACGGCCTGGTGGGAAGAGTTTCAATGCTGATGCAGGCCAACCAGACCCGTGTTGACTGACAGGTTGGAGATTTAGAGCCTTTAATCTCCCTGTTCTGCGCTCAGCATCCATATTGGTTTGCTTGTTAAAGCAATCGTTCACCCAAATACAGAGATTGCACCATCATTTTACTTCTTTTGAAGTCTGTACCACTTTCGAAACACAAAAGGAGATGCAGTATGACAGCCGCAGCTCACTTTAACGGTATGGACAATAAAACGAAGGGTTACTGAATCTGTCAGTGTTTAACATTTAATATTGGAATAACTCAGGAATAAAGTCAGCGATGTGGGTTACAAACGAGGATTTTCATTTGATTTTGATTAATAATGGTACACTATCGCTTTAATGCATTAAGCTTTCTCGCTCAAAAGGCTACTACAACAGTAATGTTACTAATCCATGAGCAAGGGCAGCATGCATGTGTAGCAGGATTGAGGCGCACAGATAGGATTTTCCTCTGGCTGCGTACTCATTTCTTACCGTCAAGGAAGACGCGTAGGCAGACGTGCAACTCCTCAGTCGTTCGTAAAGTAACTCCTATATTTATAAACGGCCTTAAAGCAGGAGTAAATCCGCCCGTGGTACTCGGATACGGCGTCCTCCTAGTCTTATGATCTTTAGCAGCGTCTCCGCTGAATCGGAGTCGTTCGCTGACGTCACACTCAAAAGGAAATTGGGCGGAAACGAAAATGGAAGTCGTTTGTATGAAGAACCAAATCAAAGGGGATCAAAGCGTAAAGCGATCCACTGTGTTTTCAGTGTCAAATTATTGAGTGCAACTCATGGTATAGTGAGATAATGTCCAGGTAAGTGCTGGTTTTATAAAATATTCAAAAATAAAATAACTAAAGTAAAAAATAATACATAAATAGACGTTACAACGAACCTAATATTTTAGTTATTTAATAAAACATTTAATTATTATTATTAGTAGTAGTAGTAATAGTATTATTAAATGTAAGCAGTCCTCTCGGCAGCCAATCCAAACAAGGTAGCGTTGAAATCTCGTTTTCCTGAAATACCGCGAGAGTTCAGTACGGCCTTTCTCCCCGAGCTGCTGGCGAGGAGAGTGTACACAATCAGGTAAAATTCAACATTTTTCTGCATGATCGAGCAGTTATTTTAAGTGTCGAAAACGAATGGTAATATTTGAGGCCGTGGAGAATATCTGTGCTTATTAACGGTTGGATGTGTTTGTTGTTACGGACATTTTTAAATCTGTTGTGATCTTTTCTCTAGCGGTACAGGCTTCAATGTTATGATACAGGCCTTTATAATTACAGCTTCATCACAAGCGAAAATGTATTCTTGATAGATATCTATAAGATTTTTTATTTATATATTCTCGCTGTGTATTAGCTGACTCGTTATAGTTTTCTGTAGCTTAGTGCTCTAGTCTTTCTTTCACTAAAATCTTTAAAAAGTAAACCTAATCGTATGTATTTATATACGCACACATACATTTGCGTGTTTTTTCATATAATATGTTTATTTTTTGCAATGTAGAACACTTCATGATGAGTTATGCTGAAAAGCCAGAGGACATAACACGAGAGGAGTGGATGGAAAAGCTAAATAATGTTCATATCCAGCGGGCAGACATGAACCGGCTCATTATGAATTATCTGGTGACAGGTAGGTGATCAACAAACCATTTTTATTCTTTCACCTTCCGCTGCAGATGTAATGCAACTGTCAGAAGATCTGTGTCATAAATTATTTGTTTCTATTTGCATAGAGGGGTTTAAAGAAGCAGCTGAGAAGTTCAGAATGGAATCGGGCATTGAACCAAGTGTTGATCTGGACTCTCTGGATGAAAGGATAAAAATTAGGGAGATGGTTCTGAAGGGACAAATTCAAGAGGCCATTGCACTGATCAACAGTCTGCATCCTGAGCTGCTGGACACTAACCGATATCTGTACTTTCATCTTCAGGTAAAGCATGTTGATAACATTTGGCTTATGAGATATTTTACACATACTTACACATGTGTTTGAGACATGCAGTGTGGCATTATGTATGAATGTCATTGCATAGAGGACTGCATATCAGAGAAATTGTCATCTACAAACAAATGGTACCTTTTTTGATACTACAACTGTAGTTCATCACACTATCTGTGGATATCTTTCACTAATATTTAAAAATGGAAAGTGTGCAGATACGTTGTTTTCCAGTTAGGTCATTTAAAACCTAACCAACTAAAAGGTTTTATCTAATGTAACCACATTAAATGTGGCCAAATACCTCCTGGGCCCACTTTTGGACTTTATTTGTAAACTGGTTGTTAACCTTAATATTAAATATGAATATAACTATATAGAAAATGTCACAGGAAATGATTTCAAATTTACAACAAGTAAAGTTTATCTGCTTTCCTCTTTTAGCAACAACACCTGATCGAGTTGATTCGCCTGCGGGAAACTGAGGCTGCTTTGGAGTTTGCACAGACACAGCTGGCTGAACAGGGAGAGGAGAGCCGAGAGTGTCTCACAGAGATGGAGCGCACCCTCGCACTCCTGGCGTTTGATAACCCAGAAGAGTCACCCTTCGGTGACCTGCTTAACATGATGCAGAGACAAAAGGTACATTTGGTTCTTTTAGCTTACATTTATTCCTTTAAAAAAAAAAAAAAGCAGCTTTTTGTTGCTCACTTTGAAGAACAGTATGGGGATAAGCAACTATTTGGTTAACTTAAAGAGGCCATGTTTGTTAAATAAACCGAAAGATATTTTAGATATGTGAATAGGCTATAGAACCTTTCAAAATGATGGTGTCTGTAAGGTTATTGTTTTTGGTCTTTTATATCCACCAAGGCTATATTTGGTTGGTCAGTAATGTAGTAAAACTATAATACTGTAAAATAGATTTAAAATGTAATAAGTTGTGTGGCGTAATATTTTTCTGAAAATCAGATATATTAATTTTAGGATTCTTTGAATAGGTGAAAAGAGAGGCTTAATTTGAAATCTAAATCTATTATGGTCATGTGCATCTCATCAGTAAAGTCTCACCCTTCAAGTAGTTCCAAATCTCTTTATACTGCCAAACACAAAAGACGACATTTTAAAGAGAGTCTGTAACCAGGCTGTTTTGGGTCACCATTGACTTCAGTAGTAGGAAATAAAAATCACCATTAAAGTCAATGGTGACCCAAAACCAACTTTCTTCAAAAAGGATTGTGTTCGGCAGAACAACGAATATCGTACAGATTTGGAGCTACTCAATGGTGAGTAAATGATGATTTTTCATTTTTGGGTGAACTATTACTTTAACTTAAGACTTGTAAGTCACTTTGGATAAAAGTATCTGCTAAGCGACGAAAAAAATAATTAAAATAAATGAATACACTGATTAATTTCTTTTAAAGTCTTACAGACCCTGAGCATTTAAACAATAATGTACTTTGGCCACTAGGCAAAAAAGTCAATATTAAGTCAATACAAAATTGATCCCTTATCCTTAAAGTACATTCCCAGTGTTACTGTGAACGATTCATCAGTGCATGTATTTCCAAATAAACAGTCTTTTGTAATCTGTACACAAAATGTAAAACTTTTTTGCCTTTATATAATGTCTTTTCACCCCACATTAAATTATTTTGTGAATCATGGCATTTGTAGAGGGTAATGGAGGGCATTCATTCAGTCTGCCGGTAAATGATGACATGTGGTCTTCTATAACAGGTGTGGAGCGAGGTAAACCAGGCAGTGCTGGACTATGAAAACAGGGAGTCAACACCGAAACTTGCCAAACTCCTCAAACTGCTGCTGTGGGCTCAGAACGAGCTGGACCAGAAGAAAGTCAAATACCCCAAAATGACAGATCTTAGCAAAGGCACCATCGAGGACCCCAAGTGAAAACGAACCGACATCTCTATGCTTGCATTCTGCGGGGAACAAAATGGACACTTTCCCTTTCCTTAACTATTTATACTCAGTGACTGACACTCAAACATCCTTTTATCAACCTTTCGTTTGTTTACTTGTTGCTTATCAGAGACTTTGCATTAAATGGGCTGTGGAATTGAGATTTAAGAGTGACTCCTAGCCAAAATGGAAACACTTCTTTATTATTATTTTTTTTAATCGCAGATGGATTTCTGTGATTTGTTACCACAATGTTTGACTTGCTGAGCTGAATTGATTGCATTTTAGCCGTTTTGTTTTTGCAGAGGATTATCTATTTTGTCAGTAAATGTTCAGAAAGTCTACAAATCTAGTTAAAGACTGAACCACACTATTTAGACTTAACTTTAACTGTTGGACTGTGTCCACTGATGGACCTCCAGTGGTGTCATCAAGGACAGTGGATTGATTGTACCAATGCAGAGAACGAGTTCTGTGTGCTTTCACAACTTTTATTTGCAGTGCACAGGTATACATTTTGTATGCGTGTTAAAGGGCCCTGTCAAAGAAAATCTGCCCTTTATCGAGTACTAATGTTATTGCATTATAATGTTATAAAGTCATGTGACATTGTTTTCTACTGTACATTGTCATAGTATTCCTGCTTACATTGACATTCAATTGTGATTTATAGATATTGCAGAGATCAAATTGTAAGCTTCTGAAGTCAGATGCTTTACATAGTTATTAAATAATATTCTTTTTTTATTTATTTGATTTTTTTTTTTTTTTTTTTTTTTTAAATCCCCAAACTTTTTGATTCTGGAAATTGCTGCTGCTGTTGTGGAATGCTATGGCCAAATACTTTATGCTGTAATGCTCAATTAAATGTTGCAGACAGTGTTTTTAGTTAATCAAAATGGTAAATGAATACCTTGCCTTGTCTTATGCCTGATTATGATAATTGTTTGCAGTTGGTGGGTAATAACACGGACCACAAATTACACTTTAAAGGAGTCAAAGAACACGTTGTGGCAGATCGGATTTGTAAGACCCTGTAAATTTCTTTGGCAATGCAATCTTGTCCAGGTTATATGTTATTTACCTAGACGTGACTGTTGCTTTTCTCGTAGCGAAATTAGAAATTGCGAAATTGTTCATTTGAGTCGGATCTTTTTGAGATGATCCGATTCACAAACTCTGAAAGTCTTCACCATTTACCTAATAATGAAAGTTCCTAATTAGACATGTCTGACTCATCATATAAAACGATGAATAACTTGATCGTAAGAAAGCAGGAGTGAACCGAAGCGTTTACTGATGGAGTGAAAACAAATAGCTTAGAAATGTCACTTGATTTGTTTATCACTGACGTTCTATAAACATGCATACTAAGTTTAAGTTCATTTAAAAGTGCAAAATGTTTCCAATCAAGAAATGTAAATACATTTTAATTTTGTTTTGAAGTAAAAGCAAATCATGTATGCTCTAAAGGTTTATGAGCAATGCAGCAACTCAACTTGGACGCTTGAATACACGCATAATAAACTGTTATAAGAACAAGAAAACTGCACTACATGTTATTTGAACGTTTACGGTGTTTAACACGCAACCGAATAATAAGGGAATAGTATTCGTGAGCAGTTGGTAAACGAGTTGTTCAAAGGAATCGACTCGCGGACAGGAGTTCACATCGGTGTATCTGTAATAACTTCGCCACCTTTAAAGGTGCTGCGTCTGCTAAAACCCGTTCTTTTAAGTATCTGTATAAGCTTCTCACTTTCACATGCACGCGTTTCATGCCTGAAATTCTATTGTAACGAGTGGAAGGGGCTGAGTCACGTTACTTCCTGGTTTGAAGAGCCAGTGGTTGGAGGAACTGCGTGGCTGAAAAAAGAAACTGACACGTGGATCATCATCAACACTTCAGGAATCAGTAAAAAGCAGAAACTCGCCCCGCTGCGTTATAACAGCTGTGAATGCCGAAGGCCCGCGCATTAACGCCAGTCGCCGGAGCGCAATGGATGCGGCAGAGATGTTATAAAGAGATGCTTCCGCGAAGAAACTGCAATAGAAACATATATTTTTCATTGCTTCGCTTTTTTTTGCCTGTCACGCTCGCACAGACTGAGCCCAGAGGACACCAGAGCGGATAGCTAGTCACAAACGGATATATTTGTCGTTGAATGGCAATTTTACAAAAACATGGAAAGAACTCTTGTCCAGATTTGGCTAGTATTAAGGAGAACCCCGCAGATAATATCGGACAAGCTGGATCTCAGAAGAAGTGGGCAGAGTCGAGTCAGAACTGGACAAGGTGAGACCACCTCACCAAACTTTACTCTAAATAATGTTTATTAATCGAATGCAAATTAAGGAATAGAAATTAATACATTATTATGATAATAAAGTAAAATATAAGAATACATTCTAAAACTGAAGTACATCAATATTGTGTACATTAATTCACTTTTTACTTTTTAAATTCAATTTTCAAATATATACTGTAGACTATATCTCTATTTAGTTTTGGAAACAGTTTGTTGTGCGTATATTATACATGCAATCTATGAAAGCTCATGTTCTAAACTAAAGGGATTATAATAAACTGTGAAACTGTTTACTATGCACCAGCATTAGTCAATACATCTGTATACAAATTAGCCTAGATAGGTACCTGCCAGTTAGAAATTTAATTGATGTGCTTTGGCTTGTAATAACTTCTCATATGAGTCTCATTTGGTTTAAGGTGTCTGGTTGTATTTGTGTATCTGCAGGCCTGTAGCGAGGATATGGACAGTGGTGCTGCTGCTGGGGACATGTTTGCTGTACTGTGCCCGCGTGGCTATGCCTATCTGTGCAGTGAGCATGGCAGAGCGCTTCAGCTGGTCCAAGAGAGAGACGGGCATGGTGCTGGGCAGCTTCTTCTGGGGCTACTGCTTCACTCAGGTCCTTGGAGGCTACGTCAGTGACAGGTTAGTAAAACAAGAAATAAAATGTCATAAAATTATATATATATATATATATAAGTACTGTCAAATGATAAATTGAGATTAATTGCGTTCAAAATAAACGTTTACACAATATATACTGTTATAATGTGTATATTTATTATGTAGATGTAAAGATGAAAGACATTAATAGTAACACAGTAATCACAGTACATAACGCATAAGTAAAGAAATTTAAGGTATGAAAGGAAGGGCATACGTAATTTAGATATTACGGTAATGTGACATCATTCTTTGTTTTACAGGTGTGGTGTAATCGTAAAAACCATCACAGTTGGCAGATGTCAAAAATGCTTGAACAGTTAGGTCATGGGTGATATCGGATATAGCCTGTGCTATTTGCATTATTTGCACTATCAAACAGCCAGCAGTGCGTGCGTGTCCTAGATTAGATGTAGTCTAGCTTTTTTCGATTGTAACATAATAGTAAAATTACAATCAAGGGATATTAAAGGATTTACTGCAGGTGAGTTCATAATATGATTCTCGTGTGAGCTAAAATAAAGTAATTTTACAGAACTCCAAGTCTAGTAGCCACCAGAGATCCACAACCTGCTCTGAAATAGGACCTAACATGATTAAGTAGGCAATGCAAATGAAGCTTGCAATGAATCGCTCGTCTGCATTGGTCCCATGCTGCAGATCTAAGGACTGAAACGGCGCTACAAAGTTTTTAATGTAAGCCCTGTGGAATGTCTGGTTTGCTGGAGAAGTGCTCAGAAGTATATTTAAATGCAGTAAACTTTATTTGAATGTGGTATTCGTAAATGCTTGTTTATTTGATTTTGTTGATTTGTTTAGGGTGGGAGGAGAGAAAGTGATGCTGTTGTCAGCGGCAGCATGGGGAGCAATGACCGCCTTCACGCCAATCTTAGCCCATTTCTGCTCCCAGCCCATCGTCTCCATGACCCTCTCCCGCTTCCTCATGGGCTTGCTGCAGGGTGAGCGTTCGCACCCGCACAAAACCAGCTGAACTTCACAGAACACTGCTTGCAGGCTTTTATACTGTACTATAACGGTTTACTTTCTAAGATCTAATGATACTGAATTGCAGTAATGGTTTAAGCTTGCACAAAGTTACAAAAAAATGTTTTTTTTTTAAAGGGAAACTGCAGAAAAGCACGGTTTGGGGAATCTTGTTTAGTATATCATTGCTTCCAGATTGCAAGCAAATTGCTAAATGCATCCTCCTGCAAACTGTGACCCTTCTTTATGAGAACAGGTCATTTGCTGTGGAGCAGAGCGTAATTGTTTTGTGAAAATCTAACCACTATCATGCTCCGCCTTGCAAGTTAATTACACTGTATGTTATTGCACTGGTGTTGTATTCTCTTAAAACTAGTCAAAGGGGTCTGTAAGAAGACAATGGGCTGCTGTAAAATATGTCAGGGCTTGACTTTGATTGCTTTGCTAGCATAGATGGTGCCACAGTTAATTTGTTTTTGTTATGTAAGTATTAAAGTTAATTAATGGCATCATCTTGTCCAGGCTTCTGCTACTAATCAGAATCATTTCTAAGCTTTACACCAGAATTATGAGATTGGTACAAAACGTAATATTACAATACAACAGTACTTATGCATTACAATACACAATCTACAGGATTGTGCAAGGATGCCTAAAATATAATTTATCAGCTAATATTTAATTATTAAAATTAATTCACTTATTTTTAAGTAAATTAAATGGGTTTACTTAAAAATAATTTGAAGAAAATAAATCAATATTAAAAAGTAAAATTTTTTTTAAATAAATTATTTAGTGATTGCTACAGTATATTTCACTTAAGTGTTTTTTTTACAGGGTGATATAGTTATATTATATTCACTGTTTGTGTGTTATTAGTCATAATATGAAAACTGCAATTATTCACCAATGGCTGTGCACTAAAATAGTGTCTGCTTTCTTGCTGCGGCACTCAGGTGTCCACTACCCGTCTCTGGCCAGTCTGTGCTCTCAGAAGGTGGTGGAGAGCGAGAGGGGCTTCCTCATGAGCACCGTAGGAAGTGGCTCATACCTGGGGTTAGTGTCCGCTTTCTCTGTTGCGTTTAGAAATGTAACAAATGTGCTGAATCTGTGTAACTGTGTGTTTGTGTGAAGGACTCTGGTGATAGGAGGCATAGGCTCTCTGATGCTGGACTTGTACGGCTGGGAGAGTGTGTTCTACGTCTCTGGGCTTCTGTCTGTGTTGTGGGCGTACTGCATGTGGAAGTATCTGCTCAAAGGAGAAGGTATGTACAGGACATCCACATTATTTTCCCTGTAAGAGCAGTAAAAATGAATGTCTGGCTTCCGGTGTCATCCACTTCCAGCTATTTTTAGCTTGTTTTGCTGCTTGATATTGCAAATGGGTGTGTCTTACCATATTATTTTAATTCTGAACACACTGGTATGTAGCGCAAACAGTTTTACAGTTCACTGCACGTTGTTACTCTTCTCTTTATTTCCCTATGGTGGCTAATGAACTGGAAATCTTGTGCAGTCACAGAAAACAGCTTACTTCCACATTGAAGAATAAGGTTGATAGAAGCACAATGCATATTTGCAATGCAAGATTTGGAGTTAGTACGTTTATTTTCTTAATGTTTTTGAAAGTAGTCTTATGTGCACCGGGGATGCATTTATTTGATTTAAAAAAAAAAAAAAAAAAAAAAAAAAAAAAAAAAAAAAAAAAAAAAAAAAAATATATATATATATATATATAAACCATAAAAAATAAATAAATAAATATATATGAGTATTTAAGGTAAGGTAAGGTATTTGAGGTGCTGTAGATGTGTAGCTGTGCTGTTATTCCTTCATTAACAGGTGTTCAACTGTTTGTTTAAAAACTGATTGTGCTTGTGTTTGTCAGGTCCCATCATCACACTGGAGTCTCTGGGCAGCGCTGGGACCCAGTCCAAACTGTCCAAGAGGAACTGGCTGCGTCTCTTCAGACAGCCAGCTGTGTGGTGAGATTAGCACCTGAATACTGAGTGTGTGTGTGTGTGTGTGTGTGAGAGAGAGAGAGAGAGCATGGATGCTGAACAAAGGGTCTTTACTGAGCTCCCATAAAGGCCTGATTCACATCCGTTCCATGTCTGTCTATATATAGAGCACTCAGAAACTAACACAGTAGTAGAGTGTTTCTGACTGCACACATGACAGAGATGTTTTTGTAACATTTTAGTTTAACGGTTACATTAATACATAATTAATAATAAAAAATAATTTGAAAATACTGCATATGCTTGAGAGGGAGCGCGCTAGCAGTAGCTGTTTTTACTAATGTTATTATTCTAGCAATAGAGTGCTGCAGTTATCATTTATTTTTGGAGGCCCAACAAAGGTTTTTGATTCTTATACATTATGTCCAACATGACAGTCAAAAGAACACAACTGATGACTTCTAAAGCTTTTTTACAGCTATGAACATACTACAGAAAGACTAAACAACGCTGCCATCATTAAGCTTCTGACAACTCTTTCAGCTGTTATATTAAAAGCATGATGACGTTTAAAGTCCAACACAACCTGTGTAATCCAAGAAAAGACAAAAAAAACAAAAAACAGGCAAAAGCAGGCTTAAGCTTTGCTGTAGAATGAAACAAGAAAATTACAACAGACCTTTTTTCAGGCATTTAACCGAAAACTAAATTGACTGGAGTATGATGGAATATAAACTTGTTTCCAGGATTTGGTGACACAAACATGTAATCCTGGCTTTATTGCTAAAATAATAACAACAGTTACTACTAGAGCAGTTTCTCGTTACACACAAGCACGGTAAAGTCATTTGCGATAAACACAAGTTTTCTTGCAATCTTACCCACATTCATTTTTGAAATTAAAAATAATTCTTCTTATATTAATTATATTATATAAAATCCTGTACATTGACACTGGTGTGAATCCAGCATCATGTGTAAATCGTGCAAGCATTTTTGATTACTGATGCCATTGCAGACATGTTCTGTTAGTCTTAATTGATTTATTCAACAAGCAGAAGTCTAGATCTGGGGGTTTCCCGTTCTCATTTCCCCCAAAATTTCCCCCCAAATCGCCCTATGAGATGACCTTATCTCCACTGAAGAGATGTAAAATATAACCACTTTTATTAGATGAAGACTCTAGTTATTAGTAAGCTATGTAATTACAAACATAAACCTTTTTTTTTTTTTTTTTTTTTTTAATTATGATATATTCATAAAGAAAGGGTGTAAATGATTAAGAACAGAATGGCCTTTTGTCTGACAGGCAGTGTTGGTGGCATTAATTTGAAATGCATTCTCAACTCTCTTGTCTGAATTTCAGCGCCGTTATTATTACACACTTGTGCACCGCTAGCACCTTCTTCACACTGCTGTCATGGCTGCCAACGTTTTTCAAGGACACCTTCCCTGATGCCAAGGTAAACTGAACTACACTTTTTCAAACGGTATGCGAGAAGACGATCTGTGTCAAAGCAAAGAAATATCAGTCTGTATACTGAGATTTCTCTCCTCCTATGTGAGAGAAACAGTCTCCAGTAATTAATTTCTGAGAACGAGAGAGCCGGTCTTGTTGGTATGATGCTCCAGCAGGGGGCTACACTTCACATCACATCAGTGTGTGTCTGATTCCTATTCGCTGAAGTGTATAACACATGTATTGGACTCGCATATTGTTCATTGCCTGTTCCTGCGTGCGTCTGTTTGTGTTTGATTGTATGTCTGCATGTGTGTTTCCTCAGGGTTGGGTGTTTAACGTGATCCCATGGTTTGTGGCCATCCCTTCTTCCCTGTTTAGTGGCTGCCTTTCAGACCATCTAATCAGTCAGGGTACGAAACCACACAAACGCACTCCCGTTCACAGATTTGAGTGTGTATGTTACTCGTGCTCATGTCTTTTGGTAGACAACAATAGAAAGGCTTTGAAATACTCCCTGTTCCTTAGAGTCAAGGCCACACTGTGATCATTGTTCTGTCGTGACTTTGCTCTTTCCCACCAATGTTATGAGTCTGTTTGAGTTTTACGGTGTTGTAAATGTCAAGTCTACATGAATGTAATTGACTTATAAGACCGTTAAATGTTCCTCAGCGGGCACACTAATGCTCTTGCTCCTTTTTTTTTATTTTTAAAGGTTTTGAAACCGCGTCAGTGAGAAAACTCATGCAGGTATGTTTGAAATATACACTTTCTTGTTCACACCAAGGCTGCATTCAATATATTTTAAAACGTAATGGATTCCTGTGATGCAAAGCTCATTACTTCATTCTAATATGCTGGTTTTCTTCCTATCATAAATGTTAAAAACTATATATTTACTTGATTTTTTTGATTCATAGAATAATTTATTTAAACCATTTTGTAACAATAAATGTCTTAACTGTCACTTTAAATTGTTAAATGCATCTTTGCTGAAGTAGTAATTTCTTTCCAAAACCGTGTATCTCATATGTACTTTGTTTTTCAGTTCTTCTCGATGGGTGTCTCCAGTGTGTTTACTCTGTTCCTGTGTGGGACCACTACTTTCCCCACAGCTGTGGCTTTTGTGTCAGCTACGATGGGCCTCACCACATTCAGCCACAGGTACACTGCTCACACATGCATTGACAAAAATCAACCAAACAACAGTAGAGCGTGGTGCTAGTGACCAGGCTTGATCTCTACGTCATGTACGCTCTGATAAGATCATGTAAAAGTGTCTGCCTAATGAATTGATGTAAATGTAAAAATGTATGTGTCCCTCTAGTGGGGTTTCCGTGAATGTTCAGGATCTCGCTCCTTCCTGCGCGGGGGCTCTGTTTGGTATGTAACATTCTCTCTACTTTAACCCAAGCTCTGACTGCATACTTAAGACTAAGATTATTAGCTTTGTACAATAAGAAGGGACAATAACATTGTTTATTAAAAGTGAATGCATCAGAAGGTTTTTTTATTATTATTATTGGCAACCCGTGGCTTTAGTTGTTTATCAGCTGAAAAAAAAGCTCTGAAAGTGACTGCAGGCAAGGTTTTACAAAAATATCAAGACTCTT
>JAUMHP010000080.1:6638676-6656339 GCA_032361065.1 Enteromius trimaculatus
ATAACAATCACAGAGTAGATAAACAGTCCAAGGTCGGTAACAAGATGGCTATACACAGAAAGAACGCTCAGAAATGAAAGCTGCGAGCAGGTGAGTGTGAGTGCAAATCTGAAGCAGGTGTGAGTGCGTGGTGCATGACGGGAAATTGAGTCTGTGTGAATGTGAGGCACATGGTGGTGTGAAGGTGCGGCGGCTGATGAGAAATGCAGAGGTGATAAGGTGACTGCTTGTCGAAATGGGCAAGAGCTCACAGACCATCATGACACACAAGGGTCACATAAATGCAGCCTTGTTGAGAATAAAATAAAATATACAAAAAATATCTTACTGCCCCTTAAATTTTGAACTGTAGTCCATATTTACTATATAACTGAATGGAAAATGAAGGTTAAATACATTCTTTAAACAGGTTAAGAGCAAGAGGTGAGTGTGAATGTCCATGAATTATCCTTCACTTTAATCCAGTGTAAGCAGTTGAAGCACACAGCAGCTGATATCACCTTCTTGCATGATCTCTGCCCTGGACTTTACTGCTTCAGTGATGCTATAGGGCCTAAACACCTCGCGATCACTGAGGTCAGTACTTTATTTTCGAAATGCTGAAAAACACATTCATGCACGTATGCCTGGCCCTCTTGAGTATAGCAGTGCTATGCTTGAAAATCTATAAACAAGAAGTCGGACCTCACTTTACTGCAATGCACAGGTGACCTGAGTAATTGGCCACTGAATAGAAAATCCTTTGACTGGCTGTTGGGTGAATTGGTTCCTTCTTACATTATAGACTAAAAGGTCTAGATCAGGGCTGTCCAAACTCATCCTGGACCAGGACAGAGTTTGGACAGCCTTGGTCTAGATATAATTTATTTATAGTATAGTTCTGCATGCTTCACGGCACCTTGTGATAGTCTTTGTGCAAACAAAGTGCTGTATAAATGAAATCTAATTTAATTAAACCTTTTATGGCTGACCTCCTTCTCTGTCTACATTCACCTCATCGTCTTTCTCTTAATTAGAGACACAGGTTGATAAAGATTTCCAAACCTCTTAATTAAAACATAAAGAGACTTTCTTCTCTTTCTGTGGTCACTTTGTCGTTGCGCACATACGTTTATCTTAACTGTCTTTCTCTAAGTGCCTTTCATTACAAGGTGGACAGTCAATACAATTGGCATTATTAGTTTTGCTTCATTGCTTCGTAGTGCCTTGCAAAAAATAAAAGGATTCTGTGAGTAAGTGCATTGTTGCATTTGAATCGTGTGCTCCTATGCAAAACAATTCATTAGCTGTGATCAAAGCAGCATTGCTGAAAAGGAACGTAAATTGCTTTCAAAACTGTGTTTCTGCTCCTGTTAGGACTGAACAGTGACTTTGAAATTTACGAAATTGTAGGTTATAATTTCTCTTCTCTGTATATACATGTACTTTTTTTTTTTTAACTTTCACTTTTAAAATAATGATTTGTCAAATATCCTGTGTTCCTGCGGGAATAGCCAGCCGGCTGGGCTAGACAGATAGACAGAGAGAGAGATAGATAAGCACATTAAGTACTAAGCAGAGAATAAGACCCAATGTTCACAGAGAATGCAACACTAACAGATGTTGTTTAAAGTGACTGTCAAACCACACTAACCTCAACTAATCTAAATTCCAATTTCATAAAGTAAAAAAAAGAAACAAGATATCAGAAAGGAATCTTTTATAACATAGCTGTGCAATTACAAGTGCTTTAATTTACAGCCCGTCATCCACTTTATTGTCGTCTGCACCTGAATGGCTCTGGCACTGAGCTGATGCACCATTGGAAAATGAATTCTGTTTTTATGACTATACGCAATGTGGAATATTTAAATCCAGTGTGCCTGCAGACCCACACACACGATGAGTCCCAAGCTCACTGCAGTGAATGGGTGCCATCAGAATGACAGTTGAAACAGCAGATAAAAACATCACAGCAATCTATGAGTAATCCATATGAAACAAACCCATCAGTTATAAAGTAAAAAGCAGGATGTATAAGAAACACATTCACTGTTAAGACCTTTGTTCTTTGAAATCACAGCTTTTCACTTCACAAGATGTTAATTAATTGAATGGAATTGTGTGGATTACTTGTGGATTGTGATGTTTTTATCAGCTGTCTTTAACATCTTGACGGCACCCATTCACTGCAGAGGATCCATTGGTGAACAAGTGAAGTAAGGATGAAGGTGAGTACACTTTCTACATTTTTTTTCTACAAGCTATTGCTTTAAGATGTTTATAGCTTTCTCCATTGGTAATTTCTCTGTGCCCTACCTGAATGCAAAATGCTGTGCCTTTGTACTTTGTCGCACTAGGCTTTCAGCCTTCAGCGTGCGGACAGACAGGACTCACTGTGCATAAACACTTACGTACAGGTGTGTGAGTTGATAACGTAGTGCGTTTGGCAAAACACGCAGAAGCAGTCAGACACAAATGCGCTTGGCAGACATGAAGTTGTGATTCCCAGCAGCTTCCTTCCAAATGAGAGACCTGTAAAATTGTGCAGTCATGCACTTGTTCTGTTCGCATGTGTAAATCATTAATTATGTACCGGCAGGGGCTAATTCAATTCACTTCCCTTTCCAGGCTGTTTGTTTTTGAAGTCACTGGATACGTTGTGTCTGTAATAAAGATGCCACAGGTTGACGGCTTGTGTTCAGTCTCTGGGTAATTGTTACAAAATCTAAACTCAGTTAATGTGAAAGTGTCTGCAGGAGCATTTACCAATTTCCATTATGAGTAAACAAATGAGGATCTGAAAGAGTTTTGTTGACTAAATTTTATTCAATTTATGCAATTATGGCAACCCTGTTAATAACATTTTGGGATATGTCTTCATACAGGTTAAATCTCTGATTTGTGTGAATATTTTGTAGCAATAAACTGTTAACAACAATCAATATAATTAAATAGTTAATAAAACACTACACCAAAATGTAACATACTGTATTAGTGGATTTAACATAAAGTGCATTAAGCGGTCAATCAGCACGTAGTAGGAGAATCAAAAGTGGAGCGGGGATGGTGTCAAAATATGTCCAAAAAAAGTTTTTACTGTTTTTTTTATTAAATAAAATGCAGCCTTAAAAGCACAAAATACTTTCAAAAACAACAAATAATCTTACCAACCCTGAACTTCTAAAGCATAGTTTTTGTGTAAAATGTACTGTGTGTCATGCTTTATTAATTTTACAGTAGGTAATAGTTTATCTGGCTTCTCTACTTAGGAGGATTTATGCCCCTAATAATTTTCAAGAAATTATGAGAGACCAATTCCCATTTTATCTTTATATATTCCGGTTGAGACTGATTGTATATTATTACATCCAATATCTCATCCAATATTTACTTTTCAAGTTGATTTAATTATACCAAGTTAAAATATGAATTAATAAAAAAAAACATTTTGGACTTTAAAGTGTGCATAACCGAGTTGTTGCTGACAAGCAATTTATTTGATTTAGTTCAATTAGGTTAATTTCACTTGCACACTACCTCTGAATAATCCGTGGTTTATGGTTTCTGTTAAATTTTGAATTACCAAAATGGTTTCGTGCAGAATTCCCCACAATGCTGATTGATATTTGAAAGCCGAAGAGTTTGTTTTTCTCGCTTGTTTGATTTTTGCCAACACAGTTTTAATTGAGTTTTTGTTGTCTCTCTGTTCGCTTGTCCTTTTCCATGCATAGTAATCCTCTCAGGGTCTGCTGGGTATTATGTGAACCACTGGCAGGGACTGGCACATAAGAAATTTGATTTTTGATTATGTTCAATCAAAGCAGACGCTTTACACAAGCAGTCATGGGCTTCACCCAGCATGACATGAAATGTGTACAACAGCACTGCAAACGTCTGGAGTCACAAGCTTTTGATTAAACCTTTACAATTCTGCATTAGGATCAGTAACAAAAAAAAACAGTCAATGCCTATTTTACCATTGATAATTAGGCCTGAAACTGTGAATACAAGACCCCAACTGATTTACTTAAAATAAAATGGACACTGTGAAGCTCCAGCTGATTACTGCTCACACATTTGTTCAGGACACTGCTAATGCATGGCAGGGGCTGTAGCTTGATTTTGAAGTTGCATATATATACAGTGAGGTCAATATGTATTTGATCACCCTGTGATTTTGCAAGTTCTCTTACTTAGGAATCATGGAGGGGTCTACAATCTTCAGCATAGGTGCATTTCCACTGTGAGAGACAGAATCTAAAAAGAAAAATCCGGAAATCACAATGTATGATTTTTTAACAATTTATTTGGTAATTACTGTGTCAAATAAGTATTTGATCACTCGCTTATCAGCCAGATTTCTGACCCTCAAAGACCTGTTATTTTGCTTTTAAATAGTTCAGCTACACTCTGCTCATGATTCTAAATTAGTAGCACCTGTTTGAGGCCGTTACCTCTCATAAAGACACATGTGCACCCCACAATCAGCCAAAGTCTAAGTAGCAACATGAAAAACCAAAGAGCTGTCAAAGGACACAAGAGACAAAATTGCAGACCTATGCTGAAAATTGTAGACCCCTCCATGATTTGTAAGAGAACTTGCAAAATCACAGGGTGATCAAATACTTATGGACCTCACTGTATATACACAGTTACACATTTTTTTTCTTCACACTGCAGCCATCCAAAAGTTAAAGGGAATAATTTTAGCATTTCTGTCCTCCCTTCTTATAATGATTGCCATTACGCTAATGGTGCCAGTCATGCAGTTTGTTTTGCTTAGTTTTGGCAGAACATTATCTGTGTTGCCTGTCATTATGTCAATCTTGACTCTCTCTTCAGTTCATTTAGTTTGTATTGAGATGATTAATGTGGTCCATAAGGGCTGTCCCTCATGTTACCTGATTTAGGATCAGAATTACTGCACCGCTACCCAAGTAAATTGCTTTTATATATATATATATATATCTTTTAATTTTGTTAAATATTTATTATCTGTACATGCCAAAGATACAACTAAACAACCACTTATTTCTGTCTTTCCAAAAGAACATCAGCACAGCATCTGAAAGAACCAATTACTCTGTGATTTCAATCGGTTGATCACTTTTGGCTGTGTATAGGACAGTCATATTTATTCTGTAGAGTGAGCAAATATAATTGTACTCAAGTACATCTACATGATGACTACTTCAGAAGAAGATTGTTTGTCTCATTGCTGGAGTTAATGCAGAACGAGTGGTATTTGATGCAATGCTAGGTTAAAAAAAAAAAAAAAATCCCCTTTTGCACAGTATTTGATATTATTTCGCTCAGATATTCTGTAAAAGAGTTTTGTCTAGAAAGATTTTTTTTTATTAAATATGTATTGTCTTGACAATTCAAATATGTCATCCATCAAGCTGTCTTTAAGCTGCAGAGGAGCAACAGTAAAATGTGTTAAAGCTCCCAAATGGAAGATAACACACCAGTAACTGCATCATTTAAATCAAACTGGGGCATTTATGTCATGTGTACATATGACGGCCACAAATGATTAATGGCACGCATATGGCTTATGTACTTTACTCAGTATTACATTCTTTTGGTTTTAGAAACAGTTCACACAGATTTATCATTTGATGAGGTAACACAAACACATATCCTTTTTGTGTTTATGGGTTTAATGTCTGTTACTGTACTCCTATAACTGTACAACATTTGTATGGGCTCTTGTTGGTCCAGTTGTTTATACCACAACCTTTTGCTATCTGCTATACATTACCGTTCAAAAGTTGGGGTTGGTTAGATTTTTAGATTTTTTAGTTTTGAAAAAATCTCTTATGTGGCCAAAAATACAGCAAAAATTATAACCATATTATTACAGTTCAAAATAACTGTTTTCTACTTTAATATAGTAAAATCTGAATTACTCCAGTCTTCAGTGTCACAGATTTGCTCCTCAAGAAACATTTACTATTATTATCAGTGTTGAAAACACTTGTTTTGCTTTATATGTCAAAATGCGATTTTAGGCAGATTTTAGTATTTTATCTCTTCACATTTAACACTCGTAGCTTAGGAGGTCTTCACTAAAGCCGTCAATGTCTTTTGCAGATCAGGAGAGTCTCTCTAAAAACTCTTTCCTCTCATGACTGACGCCCACACACACACTCACTGCCTAACTCTGCTGCTTTATTAAGATTTGAGATATTACTCGACAGAAAATGAAATTAAATTCCAGCAATCTCAGCCCTTCCCCTGTGACTTCAGTGGCTGCAAGACAAAAAAAAATACAATTAACATAAATATATAATCTAACGTGGCAGTCTATATAATATTCATAGCAGATCAAGTGATTATTCATTCTTTTTCCCTGCATGGATACGTAATCTGTGTAGAGACTCATAAAGCAAAATTAGAATTGATCTCATGCTACAAGAACAATAAAGCACTGGCACTTTTATCTCTTCGAAATCAGCAAATTTATATTTATAGTGAGCAGTCTTAGTTTTGATGATGATCAAATGTTAAAAAGTAGGGTTTGGTTTAGTGTAGAAAAAGTCTCTTATGTTTTCAAAGGCTGATAAAAACAACTGTTGTTGTTTTGTATTTTTTTTGTGGAAAACCATAATACACTGTTTTCAGGATTTCCCAGTGAATCGGAAACTCAAAAGAACAGCAATTGTATCAAAAACTGTATAAATCCTAACATTATAAATGTCTTTACTGTCACTTTGGATTAATTTAATGCATCCTTGCTGTATAAAAGTATTGATTTATCGTACAACACACACACATAGTGACCCACATATGTTGAGAATAATATTACTACTTTAAAATTATGTCAAATAATATAGTATACTACTTTTAGATATTAAAATTAAAATTGGAAAGCATTTCAGGGAACTCATTGTTTGGTCTTAGGCTTCCTATATCTAGCATTAACAGCTTGAGTCTGCCCCAAGCCCAAAAGAGTCTGTAGACATCCAGGCCAAGATTGTGTAAATGAGACATGATGATAGAGGGAGAGAGGAGCTGCTGTGTATGAATGTATTCCCATTGGTTTCCCCAAAAGCTCATCACAGCCTCATCAGATATGAACGCTCTTCTCCCTCCCTGATGTCTCAACCTTGATTACTCTCTCCCCATCCCTCCACTTCATTGATCTCTCTCTTCTGCACTCCTCTCACTTGCTGCTCTCATGCTCAGGGTCTAGTTTCAGTACTGTCTGATCCCAGTCTGGTTTTCAAGGATTTGAAATGCTGTCAGTGCAAGATCAACCACAATTCTCGCGAGTCCCTTCCTCTATCCATCCCAGACTAACAGAGACTGAATCTCAGCCTTCAGTCTTCACATTTCAAAGCTAACTCTCTCCGTCCAGTGAGATTCTCGTTTACTCATCCAACTTTATTTTTCTAAAATAAAGAAAGCGATGCCTGCTGTAAAATGTTTAATTTATCTAGTTTTAGTTTGACTTGCTAACCCTGCAGAAAACCAACCAAAAACACGGGACACAGCGTGACCCATGACTGTATTTGCCATTTTGTTTGAAAGCAACAGCATTATTCGAGTTCAATACACGCTCAAACACATAAAAAGAAGCAACAGAAATCACAAATCATTGCTATCACACATCTTTTAAAGAAATATTACTACTGCAATTTGACAGCCTTCAGGAACAGGTTAATATTTCAGAATATATAACACTTTAATAAGGTTTCAAAATTGTGTCCCTCTTGTCAACACCATCAGATATTTATAAAAGCCAGTCATGTCAAAGTCAGCCTTCATCCCAGAGGTACCTTTTTCCATATTTTACCTGCTGAGAGTTTAATAAAGTCACACAGACTCTGGTGAGGTAGATTTGCTTAGGTTTAAACTGATTTGTCAAAATCTATGATATCTGACAAGGCATTACAGACATATACCAAGTAATAAAAACACAAATTTTGAGAAAAAAGAAGTGGGAGGCTGCACCAAAGCTTAAACCAGATCATTTACTGGCTTATACATTTTCTGAAACCCATTTATAGATATAATTGGAAATTACGTTTGTCCAAACAGGTCTTGTATTAGTCATGTTTTGTGTTTGAAATCATATTTGAAATATTATTTATACACTCAGTTTGTCATATATGCTAATATGCTTTTTTCAATCATTGAATTATTAAATTGTAAGTGCAGTGCTGTCCTCAAAATATTCAGTTACAAGGGAATTTCCATTAACTTCTAATGATGAAGTTGGTTTACTGCTTATTAAATATGATATATCAGTGAAAACAGGGTGTTGTTTTCATTTGCTGGCTAACTTGTCACAATAAACCCAGAGGGGCTCATAAGCAGTGTGCTAATATTGCTGCTGTAGCTCTTACACACCCATACAGATTCATAATTAGGATTATGAAGTTCAATGAAAGTATTATCATGTGTGTCATTTCACAGCAGTGTCTGTCAGTGTTTGTATTGGACTGTCATACAGCTGGAGATATGAAAACACTGAGTGAGAATGCAATTCCAATCTTATGTTCCACTTCCTAGGAGGTTCAACAAATAATCTAACAGTACAGTATTTGATGGCATGAGTTTTGACGGTACATACTGCTGGATCCACAGGCCTTGCGTTTCCATTCTGATTATTATTATTTATTTTTATTTTTTCTGTGGTGATGTTTGTGGCGTTGAATGATTATAATGGCTCTATACCTGCGTGACTCAGGACTGGAGGAGGATGTTTTGCTGTCTTTCTTCACTTCTTCACTATACTCACTCAGGCTGGCTCTCGTTGTTGCATAACAATCTGAAAAAGGACAGCAGAGGAGGAAAAAAGCATGTCTAATGTGGCTGTATTAGAGAAGAGAGACCGTTTCTTTATTATTATTATGCTTATTTATTTCTTTGCATCAATGGTAGATTCACTGGTTAATATTTGACTTGTTTACTGGCACTGCTGGGATTATAGGTTAATTTACATTGCATGCCATTAAAGTGCACTAAAACAGAAAATTGAAAATGAGATTGACCTGACTCTGAATAAACCGCTGATAAAACCTAATAAGAAAAAGCTAGTTCAAATGCATATTTGGACCATCGAGGGAAACTATTTAGCAAATGTATTCAAATGATTGCTTTTATTTTGTATATTTGTTTCTCTCTCTTTTTGTGTGTGTATTTATGTTAATTCAGTGTCCATTCATCCAGTTTTTATACATGCTTACATGCAGCAAAACTGATTTAGAAAGGATTGAAATTGATGGAGCATGTCGATGTCAGAAGCAGGACCTCATTATGCTAAATCTATTCAAATTCTTTCAAATTATATGAATGAGAACTCTCATAAAAAAACAAACAAACAAACAAACAAACCCAGGCTTATTATCCAAACAGATAGTCCTGTAGAAGCATCAAACACAAATTCCCACTTGCTGAACCTGTCTGAATACCACTTTTTCCTGTCATTACTGTTAAATGTCATTTTGATTACAGAGGGACAAAACAGTAGATTAGACCAAGCTGGTACAAGGATCACTTCATATCGCAAAACATTGGCTCTGCATTTCAGCTCAAAATAAGTGACTGCTTTCATTTTGGAGAAAAACGTTTGTTCGTAAATATTAGAATTGCAGTAATCAAGCCAACTTACACTTTGCTTCGTTGACAAGTTATGGCACTCTCACCACAGTTCAAGCATATATAAAAGACATATAGGGAAAACGTGGAAGTGTTTTCTAAATTTGCATCCTAAGGAATAAATGGAGCTAAGCTAAATGCTAACGTAGTGGTGCCGTGTGCTATTGATTAAGTGCATGCACTGAGATGCATGTTTTTGTTTTTTCGTACAAAAGTGGATTTGGTGTTATGATTGATCAGATCACTTGTCAATCAAACTGCCTGCAAAGGAGCTCTCATTTCTCCATGTTTTTTGTGGAGGAGGAGCTGTGGTGAATGATACAGAACAGATGATACAGATTCATTGGTACAGAACAGCAACTGCTATCAACCTTTCTCAAACATCATAAAACAGGTGCCAACCAAATAATTCCCGCTTTTCATGCGTTGCCATGGCAGTGCTCTGTTCATATCACAGGTTGTAGTTTTCAAATAAAACAAGAGATTGTCGACAAACCATTAAAAAAGCGAAGCGGATTTGATGTTAAATGTCATTTTAATGCCATTGTTGTGGAGGGCCTAGGGGAGTGACAACTGATCTGTTTCCTCACAAATACAGACTTTGTCAGGATAAATGTGTTTAGCTGTTCATCCTGATTTATATTTTCATTGTCTTTTTTTGTTGTTTTCTTCTCTGTCACTTTACCAGATATACCAAGATGAAGACAGCTACCAATATCTATATATTTAACCTGGCTCTGGCTGATGCACTGGTTTTGGCTACGCTACCCTTCCAGGGCACAGACGTGTTCCTTGGTTTCTGGCCCTTTGGCAATGCCCTGTGTAAAGCGGTCATCTCCATCGACTACTATAACATGTTCACCAGTGTGTTCACCTTGACCGTGATGAGCATGGATCGATACGTGGCCGTGTGCCACCCGGTGAAAGCACTGGACATGCGGACACCCCACAAGGCCAAAGTGGTCAATATTTGCGTGTGGGTCTTGGCTTCAGCCATAGGGGTGCCAGCTATTGTACTTGGAGACGTGGAGAATGACAATGGTGAGTATATACATATTTGATCTATTTTTGTTTTTTTTCTTTTCTTTCTTGCAATTTTACTTAATATTCTCTGCAACTATTTTATCTGTACTTACAAAGTAACTAGATGTGTATGTAGTATGCAAACACAGTGTAAGTACACATTGCTATAGTATCTACAGCTGTAATATTTCTGTAACTACACACATGTAACAACCCTCAGAACAGAAATAGTACAGCTGTAGATACTATGTACCGGTTTTTACTTACACTATGGTTACATACTACATACACATTACTATGGAAGTACACAGGTCCCAGGGACACTTAACATAAAGTAATTTTGAAAATACACCATTGTAATGTTTGGAATTATTTAATTAACTTATTTATTTATTATTATATATTTATATGTATACTTTTTCCTCTCAATTGGAGTTTGCGATTAAAATAATAATCATAAAATAATAATAATAAAAAATAATAAAATTATAAAAAATTATAATTTTAAATTTATATCTCCCTGACTTTTTTTTAGAATTGCAAGGAAAAAAAGTTTGAATTTTCACATAAAAAAGCATAAGAAGGATCATGTGACACTGACAACTGGAGTAATGATGATAAAAATTCAGTTTTGCATCACAGAAATAAATGACATTTTAAAATAGATTAAAATAGATTTTAAATTGTTACAATATTTCACAATTTTACTGTTTTCACTATATTTTTATCAAATAAATGCAGCCCTAATGAACAAAAAAAAATACATTTGAACAATAGTGTATGTCAAATGATAAAAGTAAAACAGGTTGTAAAAGCTGTTCTCTGTTGACTTTAATGTAAAATGTTTCCTCAACTGCAGAAAAAAGTAATAATAATCGCAGTATAGCTCACAGGCCAGTCAGTGAATATTAAACATGTATGCAACATTCATTTGGGAGCAGCCGTTCAACTATCACAGGATGCACCAGCATGCAGAATAACAAATTGCAACACCTGAGGTCTACAGGGGAATCGTAATGTGACTGTATATGTGTGTAGCGTTTGTTTGTCAATAATGCATGCACTATTAAGAGACGTTAAAAAGCACATCCAAAGCTTTTCAATGTTAATCATTTTGCTGTTATTGTATCCATTGAGGATACAATAATTGCTCTGCAACCCTGCTCTGAAAGCAGAACCACGGGCGACCCAGAAAGACCTTTCCTCCCTGTGGCTTTAAGCTCTTGATAATCATAGCATTTCCTAATTGAATGAGGTTTCTTTTTAGCTGAAAAGAGCATGAAAGTACCTTGCTACATTAATTGTATTAGCAGGAAACAGGTTTAACAGCATGCTGAGCTCTCTTTTTTTATTAAGTACATAAATGTGAATGTGTATTCAGTGTGTGGGGGTGCAAGGCTTTTTGAGGAAAAGTATTTCTGTCATATTACAACTAAATAAAATAAATAAATAAATAAATAATAATAATAATTAAAAAAAAAACTATGATTTGATATTTAACAAAAGATTAAAGAATAAAATTGCCCAGAAAAAAAAAAAAGTCAAAATAACATTTCTTTAAAAACTGTAGCCTTTTTAAATTATATTTTGTAACGTGTTACCAATCATTCTATTTATGTCCACTCATTGGAATGTCCTGAATCTCTGCTGTGCCCTCTGTGGCATCTCTTCAGCACCCTCCGCTCTTTCATAATCTATTATTCACGAGCCTAATATATCCTAAAGAATAGTGTTTAAGCCCATTTAACTGTATTGTGTTGAAAGAACCTTCTCTGATCTCTAGTTCCCTCTCTGTGAAATAATCTCCACATCGACAAAGCATTTAAATGCAGATGAGTTAATGAGTATTATATATATATACATATATTTAAAAATGCCTGCTTCAGAAGTGATGCACTGATACCACTTTTTCCAAACTGATTCAATCAGATACCAAAAATTCTGAGCATCTGGGTGAAGGTTTTTGTTTATCAACATAGAATTTGTGCACTTCATTGTGATACCTCAGTGTGATAACATGGACATAATTTACTAAATAAAGTAGATTTTAAAGAAAAATAACAAATTAAAAATAACAATCTATTACAAAAACAACCTGATCTCACACACGGATATCTGGATTCAAATATTGGGTAATGATATTGTCATTATTGCATATATATTGGGGTGTGATTTTTGACTGTAAACGGTCACAACAGCTTTATTTATATTACTTTACTTTTACATTTATGAGCACGAAACCCAACACCTGCCCCTAAACCTACCATCTGTTAATAAAACACAAAATAAACCGTCAGATACAACTACTGACATTATTTATTAAAAAGGATTAATAATCCAGTTCTTCCGAGGCAAAAGGATTGATTTGTAACAAAACACTAACACCATCTCTATGTCCATTGCGACTCATCTGTGCTGCAGCTGGCTGATCCTTTGCGCAAATTAAAAAAACGCAGCCAGGACAATCCTCACGTTTTTTACTGTATCATGATCAGTTGTTGCAATAAATACGTGTGAATGCGCTTATTGTATATTGTCAATGTTTTTATATTGTTCAGAAGTGGGTAGGTGTAGGGTAACGTGCTAGGTACTTCAATGAAAGTATAAATTTTAAATAAAATGAATCCGGCTGATGCCTGTCACTAACTTACATTGTAATCTTTTCCAATGTAATTTTCGACGATTCCGTGACACTGGCACAGAAATTTGAGTTAAGAGTCTGTTGTCATTAAACGGAATTTTGTGAGATCAGGTTGCACAAGAATACTATTATAAACTAGATTAGTAGATAATTTAGCAGCAAAAGTTATTTTTGAAATGATAATTTTATGAAAATCTAAACATTTTGCAAAATAACATTACTTAGTGTGGAACAAAGTGTGGACTACATCTGGTTAAATGTTACATTGCTCTTTGTAATTTTTGTATATACTATAAATTAAAAGACATTTCTATTAAACATTCTTTTTTTAAGCAAAGCTTTTTTTTTTTTTAGCATCAGTATAGCATGATCCTTCAGAAAGCATTGTAACAGACTGATTTGCTGCTCCAAGACCATTTCTTATCATTACCTATGCTTGCTTCTGTTGTTGTTGTTTGGATGACACTAAAAAAGTTCATCCCTTTAAATATTTAAGTATTAAGTTTTCTTTTAGGCAGTGGCAGAGTGATGAAAAGTGTAAATAGCTTAATGCACCATTGCTCTGATAGCTTACTGCACCTCTGTTCACCAAGCATGAAGGAAAATCACAGATAATCACAGATTTGTAAGAGTGCTGACAGCTGAATTAATTGCAGATCCTTTGGGGGGCTGAGATAAAAGACAGATAACAGAACATATTTATTTATTCATCACTTCATGCAAGTTGCGTTCTGCTGCCTTTGACACTGCAGGGAAAGACAGACAGAAGCAGAGGGAGGGAGGATGACAGAGATTCAGAGGTACAGGGATGTGGATGAATGTCTGTAAACAAATGTCCAGCAGTGTAGCTGTTAAAGCCATGTTTAGGTTCTTAGCAAAGCTGTTCCATCTCAAAATAGCTTTCAAACAAACAAGCGGACTTGCAACAATGATTCGTAAATCACTGTGAAAGCTCTTGATTCTGCAGGAGTTGTTTGGTCACAACATGATGAATTGGAATTCCATATTCCATACTGGTGAGACTGTATGAATACAGAAACATTGCAGACAGTTGTATGGTTTTGTATGTAATTCAGTTATTTGCACATGTAGCTAATGATAAAATATTTTTCCAGTCTGTTTCCACCGGTCTTTGAAGTCACGTGGAGATTTGTGCTTGTCAAAATCCTGCTGTTTTACTGATCTGATTTGAGGGACTGGTTTTGGATGAAAAGAATACAAAGCAATTTTGCCCGCAATAGGACTGACTTTTGTGAGGATGAAAACAAAAAAGGTTATGCATGGGAGAATCTATTCTCTGCAGCGATTGCAGATTGTCACTTGTGCAGAAGTGATTGGAAGAACCGTTTGATGAAAATCCACTCATAAATTAAATAAGACTGTCACTTTGCTAGCAAGATTGACAGAGCTACTGGATAAGATTACATTGTGGTGTACGGATGAATATTCAAACAAGATCATCATCATAACAAATGTTAATAATATACCACTGTAATATACCACTGTTTTTGTTCCAGTTATTAAAAGATTGATTGATTAAGATGAAAAAAAAGTTTTAGGGATGTTGCAGATGTTGCAGAGAGCTTGGTCTCATAAAAAATAGGTACCTCTGTGCACTGTTTGTGTAACACTTTTATGTACCTTACTGCACGTTTCACTGCAGTTTCAAAGACAAATGTCCACTCAGTGGCACTATAACAGCTTCGATATGTGACCCTTGCACATTTTTATTATGTTGACCTAGGTATAGCTGTGTTTTTATTATGCTGCTTCAGTTATAAAAAAGCATTTGTCGCAACTGTGCCATTTCAACTGCCTTTTATACAGATTTGTACTGTTTTGTCGAACCGTTTTACACAGGATTCAAACCGAAGCTTTCCATCGCCTAAGCGCAATGTTGTATCACGTGAGCTACCGAGTAAACATACTGTCAATAAAAACCTAGAGATATAAAGCTGGATATATGTTATCTGAAGTCATAACAAGATGTTCTTCATGTAATTGTGCAAAAAAGGTTTTACTGCATTTCAAGAGTTCACGCTTCCTTTTAATAATAATAATAATAATAATAAAGCAAATTTGGCATGCATGTGCCTCACTGATTAATTGCACAGTTCCATCATTGACTAGTACTGCTAGTTTATCAGTTGTTTTTTAGTTACCCTTTCAGTCAAATCACTTCGACGTTACATATGGGATCTCGCATAAGAGACCGATCGCCTTGGACCGATAATTTGGAAAAGGCCACTGAAAATTGGCGTGCAATAATCACAGCCAGGTGCATCTCATCACCTGCTCCGCCCCCGGCCGAGGCGCACGACACGAGGCGCACGACACGAGGCTGGCTGCACAACGTAGAGCCAGCCGCTGAACCAGGACGTCGCCCACTCCTCAGGGCCCGGCCAGAAACACCCGCAAGCGACAGAAGAACCCCTGAGACGGGCAGCCCAGAGGAGGTGGAATCAGCTCTTTGGGGGATGACGACATCTGTCCCCCTTTCCCTGGTGGACCGCTGGGGGCAGCAGTAACATTGGTGCTTCCAACTACCCAAATTGTCAAAGAAAGAGCAATTTTTCACCCCTCTGGGCCCAGTGCCTCGGGGAACCCATCTAACCATTCTGTTTTCTCCTTAGATGTGGACCCGGAGTCCTGGATCGCCAGGGCGGAGATCGGTGGAATCGACTCGCCCCCAGGACAAACCTTCTGGGGTCGGTCCTCTCCCGAGCCTTCCGCCAGGCTGCCCCACTGCGGACACGGTGGTCACCACACCCTTGATACCCCTGGCACAGTGGTTGATACAGTCGGTACACCTCGGCTTTGTGATTCAGTTCGCCAGGCCTCCGCCTAGGGGCAGAAGCATTCTGTTTTTACGTGTTCACTCCAAGACAGATGCAGCTGTCCCTCATGTGGACATTGCTATCCTACTGGAGAAGGTAGCAATGTAGCCTGTTTCTCCAGCCGAGTTGAGGTTGAAGCTTTACAGCCCTCACCTCAACATGTCCGAACAGAACGGTGGGTAAAGACCCTTCCTGGATCGGTGAGCCCTGGACCAGGCCTAGGCACAGAGATGGGGTCTGTTCATCGACTGGTGCTCCTTACGCCAAGAGGACCCACGGAGATGCACGATTGCAGTGGTGCTTGCCTTCTTGCAGGAAAAGTTGAAGCGTAGTCTGTCCCCTTCAACTATTAAGGTGTATGTAGCTGCCATCTCAGCATACCATGATGCAGTGGACGGCCAGTCCCTAGGCAAGCACCAACTCGTCGTTAGGTTCCTTAGAGGTGCGCGTCGGGTTAATCCCCCGAGACCGCCCTCGGTACGTGCAAGTGAACGTGCAAGCTCTGCCCCTGGAGGAGGCGGACCCGGCCTTGCAGTTGCTGTGTCCTGTACGTGCCTTGTGCCTCTACATTGACCGCACTCTGAGCTTCAGACACTCTCAGCAGCTCTTTGTCTGCTTAGGAGGTCAGCAGAAAGGGGATGCTGTTTCCAAACAAAGGCTGTCCCATTGGGTGGTGGAAGCCATCTCCCTGTCCTACTTATACCAGGAAGAGCCGTGCCCCTTAGGTCTGAGGGCTTACTCCACGCCTCTGGACTTCCTTCAGGTTGTGGCTTCAAAATTCTTCCACAGTCAGCCTGAAGTCTGTGTTCCCCTCACTTATATCCATATCTTATCGATATAGTGCATTTCTTTGAAAAAAATTCCATGTTAGAAATTTCTTTCATGTCTCCGCCCCCCCAACCCATGCTTCAACTTTTTAATACAAGGGATTCAAAACATAGTTGGCATCCCAACAGAGCCCAGGGGGCCCTCAGGGCGTTGGGTAGGTTACGTGCAGACTCTTCTGTTGACACGCTTGCCGTCTGTCAGCACCGCTGTCTCCGCGTAACGCGGCCTTGGGTTCGTGGCCTGTTCCATGGGTGTTCCCATATGTAGTGCGAAGTGATTCAACTGAAAGAGTAACGTCTAGGTTACGAATATAACCCACATTCCCTGAAGTAGGGAACAGAGACGTTACATCTTTCTGCCATGAACCTGGGTTGCGCTGATGCCGACTCTGCTCCTCAGCGAAAACCTGCATGTGCAATCCAGCCATACCCTCTTATACTCACGCTGTGATGAGATGCACCTGGCTGTGATTATTGCACGCCGATTTTCATTGGCTTTTTCCAAATGACTCAAATATGGAATGATTTTAGACTCAAAATGATTAATAGAGGCACGAACAATTATCCATGCGCTACATACATTTAATGCATGCGTCTTATTACAAACACACAAATACCTTTCAATTTGAGTATGTGTACATTCAGGATTGAATGCTTGTACAGCGATTACAAATAAAGACATGTTTGCGAATAAAACTGGTCTGTTCTACATTAATATATCATAAATTGCGCATGCAAAAAGGA
>JAUMHP010000080.1:6682692-6706957 GCA_032361065.1 Enteromius trimaculatus
TTGGAATACACATTGTTTTTAATTATGTCAATTGGTCTAATCATACCTGATGAATAAATTATTTGATATTTGATTCACTTTTGATTGTTGAAGTCCTTTACTTCAAATAGGGTGTCAAGGAATGAAGTAATAGAAAGTAAAACCAGTCGAAAGAATCAGATCTCTAAATTAAAACAACTCAATTCTAAATCAGCATTCTAAGTCTAAAATTGCAATCTAAATTTAACGTAAAACTTAAAAATCAACGAATTCTAAAATAAACTTAAAAACCCAAATTAAAGAACAAAACTTAGAAAATCCTAGGAGCCTTTCTCTGCAGTAAGCTGGAAGGCTGAGACACGTATCCGCCTAAAAAGGCGGACCTTACACCGTTCACCTATCATCTGACCATTGCTTTGTGTTTGGATTATTCTATTGTCTATGCCTCTGATGTCACTGTTTGCTGTCGATGGACCCTGCTCGCTTGTACTTTGAGTTTCATAATAAATAGCTGCACATGGATCCGCACGCCTCCTCGTCTCATTGTTACAATTGTCACTTTTTATCAATTTAATTAGAAATATATATATATATATATATATATATATATATTTTTAAATGTGTCAACTTTTGGTGATGTCTGAATTTATATGTTTTGAAAATGTACTGTTTTGCTTAACTTAACAACTTTTCTTATCTTATCTTGTAGACAGCAATTTCACAGACAGTTTTCAATATCAGACATTTAATAGCCCACTCCAGAATTAATGTCATGGCAAAATTGTTGAAAATTAGCAATCCATTTTTTTCTCTTCACACACTTAATCAAATCAGAGTTAGTTTGAAACACTTTTAGAGTGGTCTGTTTTCCTCATCAGTTATGAAAACCAAAGAATATCTGGGTACCTTAATATTTACTTAAGGTTTGTGCTGAACAAAAATGAAAGCTAAGTAGTTCTTATGATGCACCTTGTATAAATAGATTTATGGAACCTAGGAAAAGAAGAGCAGAAAGGATTTATAACTGCAATATCAAATGGCCCATGTCATCTAATGAGCTAATGGGTTTCAAAAAGTAAAGTAATAGGAACATATTTGTATAAATTATTTATTACATCACTTGTTCACCAGTGGATGCTCTGCAGTAAATGGGTGCCGTCAGAATGAGAGCTGATAAAAATGTCACCATAATACACAAATCCGTCAATCAACATTTTGTGAAGTTAAAAAAAATGTCTGTCAGAAACAAATCCAGTGCCTTCCCCAGTAAAAATAAATAAAATAATAACATTATCATCAGATCAGGCAAGAAATAGGCAGAGATCAAGTTCTGTTAAAAAATAAAAGTTTGTTTTTAATGGGCTAATTTCATTTACAAAGACGGGAAAAGTTAAGCTATCTCGATCAAGATTGAAACGTTGACAAAAATATTTACAAATTTGAGACAATTAGGCTTAACTTTTCAAATAAAGTAGTTGTAGCAAGTAACAAGTGACATAATGATACATTTCTCTAAATATGTTCCAAGGAAGAAATCCTAATTTTTTAGGAAAACTTTTCCTTTTGTACGCTTACAATTTTAAAATTGCAAATGTGGCACAAGGCAACATACCAAGTATACAGATGTTTTCATGCAAAGACACCAAATATATTAACGCAAGAACCGCAATCAGCTTGTATCTGATAGTTGATGATTCTCATGTTCACTCACACATCTGTCAGAAAACAAGATGTGCACTGACTGTCATTCCAATGACAGAATTCTAAATAATGCATGCATGTGTTCAGTTCAAATCAAATGCTGTGTCTGTTTTTAAATTTCTGTTTTTTTTTTTCTGTATTGTGGAGATCCAAAATTAAACAAAGTTACATATTTGAAGAAGACACTTTGACTATTTAGAGTTGTATGTATGTTTTCTTTATGTTTTCTTTAGCACACTACAGTTAGTGGTCACCTGAAAATGTAATCATAGGGGATTATAATCTACCGTAGACCAAAATGTAAGGGAGTATTAAGTATTAAATCTCAGTTGTCAGGTTGCAGCATGTAGATCTGCCATCAACTCAGACAGGTGCTTGCACATCTCTGTCCATCAATTTGACGTCGTTCTCTGTTAAAGTGAAATGTAACCAGATGTGCTTTACTGCTGATACATTTGTTGGCTGCAACTGGATTTTAAAAAAAATACTTCTACACAGGCAAATAAATATTTTAATTAAATAAATTATATGATATGTTGGTTTATTAATCAAATTAATTGCGAACAAAGCTACAAAACACAAGCCCAATTGTATGTAAGCAGGTTGTTCTAGTGCTGAAGATGCAAAAACAAAACTAAAGAGCAAGGATATCACCATGGCAACTAATGCAGGTGTTTAACGCATGTTAATCAGTTGGCACTCAAAAATGGAGCGAATGTATTTAATTGAAAACCAATTTACTTGTTCAAACAAATTCTATCCCCAACTACTTTTGCACTGCCTTTTTTATCTTTTCATCACCAACCTCTTACACAATAGTCAAGCCCCTTTCACACTGACACTGATTAAATCTCTGGAGGTTAGTGATTCGCTGTTCTGTTGAATGTTCTCATTCTGCCATGAGATTACCTGGATCTCTATCTGGAATGTTTTTTTTTTTTTTTTTGGAAGACACTGTTTTTGTATTTCACCAGGACAACATAAAACCATAAAATGCAGCTACTGTATAACAACAGCATGAGTTCGTAGTAGAAGAGTCCAGGTACTGAACTGACCAGCCTGTGGTCCAGGTCTTTCGACTAAAGAGAACATTTGGTGCATTATTAAATGAAAAATATATTGAACACAACCACAAACTCTTCAGCAGCTGGGAATCTATATCAGGCAAGAATAGGACCAAATTCCAACACCAAAACTCCAGAATCTCAAGCCCAGACATCTTCAGGAGGAGATGCTACAGCCTGTGGTATGGTAAACATGCCCCCGTCCCAACTATTTTGAGGCTGGCATTAAATTTGAAATGAGCCTATTTTGTGATCATTACTGATAAAAAGCTCTGAATATTGTAAATAATGCAAGTACGTCAAAAGAACACTTTAGGGCCTGCACTAAATGATTCATTGAATAACTTTATAGTTATATTCTCTCAAAGTAATTAAATATATATTTGTCATACTATGGCATACATATATTATATTTTTGTATGTACAGTGTGTATGTATGTGTGTGTGTGTAAATATATATATATATATATATATATATATATATAAAGTGGGTACGAAAAGTATTCAGACCCCCTTACATATTTTCACTCTTTGTTATATTGCAGTCATTTGCTAAAATCATTTAAGTTCATTAATGTACACACAGCCACCCATATTGGCAGAAATGCACAGAATTGTTGACATTTTTGCAGATTTATTAAAAAAAGAAAAACTGTGATAAAAAATATCACATGGTCCTAAGTATTCAGACCCTTTGCTGTGAAACTCTTATGTTTAACTTAAGTGCTGTCCATTTCTTCTGATCATCATTGAGATGGTTCTTCGCCTTCCAGCTGTGTTTGATTATACTGATTGGACTTGATTAGGAAAGCCACACACCTGTCTATATAGGACCTTTAGGTCAAAGGAATTACCTGAAGAGCTCAGAGACAGAATTGTGGCAAGGCACAGAGCTGGCCATGGTTACAAAACAGTTTCTGTGGCAAATAAGTTTCGTAAGCGGTGTGTGTGGAGAAAAGCACTGCTCATCACCTGTCCAATACAGTCCCAACAGTGAAACATGATGGTGGCAGCATCATTATTTGGGCATGTTTTTCAGCTGCAGGGACAGGAATGAAAGATAAATGCAGCCAAGTATAGGGATATCCTGTTCCAAACCTTTGCCAGAGTGCTCAGAACCTCAGACTGGGCCAAAGGTTTACCTTCCAACAAGACAATGACCCTAAGCACACAGCTAAAGTAACGAAGGAGTGGCTTCACAACAACTCTGTGACTGTTCTTGAATGGCCCAGCCAGAGCCTTGACTTAAACCCAATTGAGCATCTCTGGAGAGACCTAAAAATGGCTGTCCACCAACGTTTACCATCCAACCTGACAGAACTGGAGAGAGAAGTTGTACATAAAAAATGTTTTACAGGTGAATCACATTTCTTTCTACTTCAAAATGTAATTTTAATTTATTGTGTCATTTGTCATTTCTTTTTTATTCTTTGCAAAATTGAGCACTTTGTAAATTTATTTTTTTCTTTCGCAAAGTCCCAAATCATTATTAACATATATTTTTTTTCAGTTTACATAATCTAACATTTTTCTTTCTGCTTCACTTTCAAATATTTATTTTACTTTACTTTTTTAGTTCATGGCTTATAGCAAAAGGCATCTTTTTAAATCCTTATTGCAAAATAGATTTCTTTACTGTCTGCTAGTTATTCAACTTATGCCAAGTTCAGACTGCACAATCTTCAAAGTAATCGCGTCACAGATCTTTTCACACTGCATGATTATCAGGGGTAGCATTCAGTCACTGCTGTGTTCACACAGCATGACTTTAGAACAGGAAGAATCGCCGACAACTTTGTCTCACTGTCTCACGCGAGAAGTGACATGGAAACAACACGAGTTCTCACGTGAGACGTGGGATTATTATTAAAAATAATAGCAAGCAAAATTAGCTTGCCATACAAATTGCATGTGCCTTCATTTGCAACGATTTTACCTTCTATACCGTCGTAGCTCCTCCCACAACATCCCGCTGCCCTGGATGTTG
Organism: Enteromius trimaculatus; assembly: GCA_032361065.1. Classification (NCBI taxonomy): domain Eukaryota; kingdom Metazoa; phylum Chordata; class Actinopteri; order Cypriniformes; family Cyprinidae; genus Enteromius; species Enteromius trimaculatus. The sequence goes on from JAUMHP010000080.1 coordinate 6,687,424, forward strand.
CTCTCTTATTGGCAGTAAGTAATCAACGATGTTATTCAGTCAGAACACATTTCACACAGCATGATTTTGAATCGCCGACAGGCTCAGATATTTAGCATGCCAAATATCTCACGGATGTCTGCGACATGTTGGCGATTCTCTCAAATCGCGCCTTTGATAGATTTCGGGCGTTTGTCTGCGATTTCTCAAAACCTGTCGGCGAGTCAAAATCGGGGCTCAAATCGTGCAGTCTGAACTCGGCATTACGCATCATTGGTAGTTGCTGCTAATTTGCATAAAGGTAGTCAGCTGTCTTTGATACTTCTGTCAACATAAATGTCAACTCTCATGTTTAAAATATCCAAAATTATATGTACATGGAAATGAATCTAGAAATCTAAGATGTTAAATTGCAAACACCTGCATCCTTAGGCACAGGAGCATCATTGTTCGATCATAACTTGATCAAATTGAAATATTAGCCTCCCCCACTCTGATATGATCTGCTGGCCTTATATTGGTTTGTTCACCTGTCTGAACAGATACGCTACTAATATTGCCTGAGAGAAGGGAATTCCTGAAAAGAAAAGGTGATAACAAGAAATAATAACAGAAAGCAGAGAGAGAAAATGAGCGTTTGTGAACAACAACTCTCATTCAGAGCTGAGCAGAGGGGCGAAGTTCTTACATGAACTTTAAGAAAGCCATATGTGTTTTATCTCGCTCAAACAGTAGTGGCTTTGATTTTGTACAAAGGGCAAAATCCCAAAAGTATTACACTTGGTTTCATATCCTATGGATGTTCATTAGCTTCAATTCCCCCTAGATACAGCTGAGAAAGAGCGAGACAAACAGAGCTTAAACAAGATAGAGTGTGCGATGCCTCCTAACAACATTCCCCTGTCAGAGCAATCCCATTAAAGCCACAGCATGTTATTTAGCATCAAAGAGAACTGGAAAAATAACAAGTTTCAAATACCCCTGCTATTGCTGCTTGTAGCACAGTTACAGCGGGAAAATCTATAGATCAGTCCCTCTATTTACTTTTGTATGACTGAACAGCAATATTGCAAAAACATAAAACAGTTTTCAATTTAAATGTGTTCTATTTAAATGTGTTTAAAGTATATTCTGACCTAATTTATTCTGAGTTAAATCGAAGTTGATCCAACAATATGCAATTGCTTTTAAATGTTTTTAGTCTGTTTGTGTGATGTTTATCTGTGATGTTAATTATTGCATTGCTGCACATTCTGGCCAGGACACTCCTGTAAAAGAGATTTTTAATCTCAGAGAGCTCTTTCTGGTTAAATAAAGGTTAAATAAATCAAATAAAAGTAATGATCCTTCAAAAATCATTTTGATTTGCTGATTTGTGTGCTGCTTAATATTTTTAAATAGTGATCATTTTTCATGAATATGATATTCAAAAGAACAACTCTCATATAAAAATCATGTATATAAAAAAAAAAAATCATAAATCATTAATGGAAGATTATGTAATAATTCCATAAACAATTTTCAGTTTCTTGCACAGACTGATTTTTATTATATTAAATATAATTTATAAAAACCTGCTTTGTGCTTTATTTGACTGAAAGTGATGGTATATATTGACTTTAACCATGACTTGAACTATTGCCTCTGCTGAAAAGGTCTACTGAAGAAAAAGCTAGATATTAATTGAGTAGACCCCAAAATAACTAAAGTTTCAAAAGGATATATATATATATATATATTTAATTTAATTTATTTATTTGTAGGAATCACAATCAAAATTGAAAACATCTTCCCACGGGATTCTCTGTCTATAGGCTTGTTTGCTTGAAGTGCGTGATGTATTATAATATGGAAGATGTATATTCTGTTTCATCTGAAGTGTTTTTGTTCTCATTCATTATTCTCTCTCTGTGGATGAGATGTGGTACCCCAGCCCACAACAGACGCAGACTGTGGTAAATAGGTCAGCCCAGTCCAGCTGTCAGACCCTGGGGCGGACATGAAGGTTTTGGGGAAAATGGAGAAAGGGATCAAACGCAACATGCTGCACACCTGGAACTGTTCAAAAGCATTAGTACCCCCACAGGTGTGTTTCTATGAAGTCTGTGCACTGCGGATTGTAATCACAACGCAGCTTTGTCTAAACTGCTGGCACTACTGCTGCAGCATGGGGCAGCAGGGACTAAAGAGAGCTCCCAACAGATGCCAGACAAGCTGCAATGAGCTACGCACAGATTAGCAAGAAGATATTTCTTGAAAATTAAGGTTACAGGTTGGTACTGATATTTAAACAGTTCTGGTCAGGAACTGTAATTAGTTTTTTCAGAGCTCTGTTTGATGTGTCAAAACTTGACACATATACACAGGATACTTGCCTGCTTGTTGCTTTCAGGTTTAGGTGATGACCGTGTTGTTTGAAAACTACTGTAACAAAAAAACAACAACTGTAGGCATTTTTTTCCTCACAACTGACACACAATTTCGAGGAACTGCATTTAGCAGGGTCTTATTTACACTTCGGGTTTCTTCAGAAGAGTTAACTACATTCTATAAATGCAATTACTGACAAAAGCTACTGTATATAATATTGTATAATACCAGAGTCTATATTTATTTTGCATTCAAAGTGTTAACCTGGATCAAAAATTCTCAATTAAGACTTCGGTATACTGCAATTGAACAAATCATTTACTTGCTATCAATAAACCTATAAACTTAATAGCAATCAAGATTTATTTAAATATAGACATTTTATAAAAAAACAAAAAAAACAAACAAACATAGGATAGACAGACAGAACTATATACTACAAAAAGGTGATTCATTGTAATACTTTTAAAATGGGGTTTTGAAAAACTTAATACAATTATAGAATCCAAATATATAGAATTTTTTTCATGCATACACACAAATATAAATGCATATTTTTTTTTCTTCTTTTAAACCAATAACTGTTAATCCCTTCTATTTTCGCTTTCATTTCTTTTTTTCTTCTTTTGTGAGTATATCCGGCACCAACACGGAGAGAGAAAAAAAAAAAGAAAGGTAAAAGCAACAATAAAATAAGGATATATACATACTGTATACTGTGCAAAGGTTTTAGGACACTAGTATTTTCAGCAACAAAAACTGAGATTTGATCTGATCATCATCAGTCTGTCTGGAATGACATGAAGTAACAGAACAGACTGAGACAGACTCAATCCAGAAGAACTGTGGCAACGTCTCCAAGATGAAGAAAAAAAAAAAACTACCTGGAAAGCTACCTGACAACTATACCCCGGAACAGAAGCTGTTTTACCAAAAGCTGCAATACCAAATATTTATTTGATTTAGTTAAATCAGCAGTTGATCCGTTGGATCCCTCACTGACCAGTGTCCTCTGGAAAAACTGCTGGATCCTGTCTTGGCGAAGTCTTCTGTGACATAGGAGTTGGAGGCGCGCAGATGCAGTGTTTTATTCAGGGTAAACAGGGGTGTCAAAAGCAAACATAGATAATCCAGAGGCATAAACAATAATCCAGGCAGAGGTCAAGGCAGGCAGCAAACAGGGAAAACAGTCCAAGATCAGGAAATCAGGAAAACAAACACGGAAACGCTCGGAAATGAAACATGAGGGAATTCAAGACTGGTGAGCTGTTTCTTCGTCTTCTTCTCATACTGTTTTATGGCGGCTGGCAAACTTGGTGCAGACTGGTGTGAAAGTCTGGCTTTTATGCTGACTGTGAATGAGTGTGTGAGCTTTAAGTTTTCCACAACTTCTCCAACACAAAAAGATCATTGTGATTATTTAAACTTGGTAAATCCCAGTTTTAAATTTATTTTAAATGTATGACCCGCTTCCTCACAATTTTGAGAGAGAGAGAGAATGTGAATTGTGACATTTAAACTGACATATATGAGAAGAATAAGATTTGCACAATAAATTACCTTTGACAATTCCCTTTTTTATTTGTAATTCTGTGGTGAGGGACAACAATACTAATTGCAAGATGTAAAGTCAGAATTCAGAGAATAATTCCAGAATGATGTGAGGTAAACTCAGAATTCTGAGAAACAAGTCTTTGTAATTTTAAGATAAAAGTTGCAATTACCTTAACTGGGTTCCATAGAAAATGGAAGATGTAGGTGGAAGATGTAGGTGAGTGTTATAAGTGTTTGTATGTGCAATCATTACAGAAACAGCAAGGCAGTATTTAGTGCAAAACATCTTAAGGTTGCATTCTTGAGCAAATTAGCAGTTGAATTCAAGGGCCCTTCACACAGAACATTGCATTCCACTGATGTTTTCTTTGTAAACTCATCAATGATTTGACATTTTTGCAGTATAGCAGAGTGTTGTAAAATGTGGCGCTCAGATTGAAAGAAGTACAGCTTGTAAGAACCACATCTCTAGACCTTGGGGAGGTTTTTAGTAAACTAGCAATTGCAGAAATTATGATTTTGCTTTGCAAAATGAATCAAAGTTTCCAAGGTACGAAACAGTGTGATGTACCATATACCTATTTTTTCTGAATGCACATTACTTGGTGAGGTTGACACAAGCTCTGAAACACTAATTCAAAAGCTTCCCGAAGCAGTGTTTTGAAAGCACCCATCACTACCCGAGTTTTGTGTTTGTAGAGGATAAAATCCATTTCCCTACATTTCTTATGCCCCTTTAAACTTTTTAGGAAATGGCTTCTGCCAATCCGAGCATGGGAATAGCGTAACATCAAATAAAACAAATCTGTCTCACTGCTTTGAACACATAGGTTACAGTAGCTAGTCACTTAGAATAAGCATCATAGGGTTAGTTATTGCCACGTTAGCACTTCACATGCATGCAGAAAAGGATTTTAAGACATTCACAGTGTTGCAGTATATGCCTGTCCAAACATTAATAATGGAAGGGACACATGCAGTGGGTAACCCTAATTTGGACCCTATCAGTCTTTGAAGAAATACAATGATGTTGCTGAGTAAAACAAACGCATGATTTAATATAGGTTTAAGAATTGCATGACTGCCACATGGGTGTCACGGTGTGTAGGCAGGCAGACGACAAAGGCGATACAATTTAACATGAACTTTAATTATTCCAGACAGGCTCAGATAAGAGGCAAGACAAGCACTTCAAAATAACCTTAATAAACGGACAAGAGACAAGACAAACTAAACTGGCTTTTAAGCAGGACAACATTAGGGAGAAATCAGGACAGGTGAGGAACACAGGTGGAACAGGGGTAACTAATTAACTAAACAAGAACAGGAACCTGACCAAATTAGTAAAAAAACGGAAGACAGAAAACTAAACCAAAACTAAACAGTTGTAGGAATTGGAAAAATTGGCCCACCTCACATTCTTCTTCCCAATAATCTTCATGGAAAATCACTATAAGCTATAATTATCATATTTTGTGAAGATAATAATTGGAAATTATTATTAATTATAATTTCCAATAATTGGAAAGATAGCTCATCCAAAATAATCGGGTTTCTAAATTAAGACGACTAAATTCAAAATCAGCATTCAAATCTATGATTATAATCTAAATTTAATAATAATTCAAAATTGGAGTCAGATTAAAACGAGGTAAAACGTAAAAGTAAAACTTAAGAACCAAAATTAGAAAAACCCGAGGAGTATTACTCAACAGAAATGCTGGGAAGCAAGACACGACATCTGAGCCAAGTAGGCGGAACCTTACACAGTGACAGACCAAACTTAAGATATAGAACGTGACATTGCGCCCCGCTTCTGGACTCTGATTGTCCAAGGCGGGGCCGGAGAGACGATTGAGCCCGGTGGAGCTACTTACTGGATGGGCCCCGATGAAGAGGAGGGAGCTAGGGCCCATGGCGAAGCCGACGGGCCGAAGGGCTAAAATGGAGTTCTAGTTTCTGAGGCAGGAGGTGAAGTGGGGGAGGATGACAGTCCTGCATGACTAGTCCCGGCTGGCTGCTGAGTTGTGGGCGAGCGGCAGGGCTGTCAGACGACAGCGGGGCAGGAGGCTGGCGTGAGTGGGAGGGCGGGGATATTTACTTGAGGACTGCTCTTGTAGCGCACTCAGGAGAAGGCTCTTGTGGCGTGTATTCAGGAGTGCGGGTTCTGTGTCGAGATCGGCTCTGTTGGCTGAGATGAGTGGATTCCCAGCCACAACACCTTTTCAATTCTGAAAAGTCTAATTTGTAAAAAAAAAAACAAAAAAAAAACATAAGACTACATCTTGCAGAATTGAGGAATGTAAAGTAGTTGAATTAGTTTCTTGCAGTTTCGTAGAAAATTCAGAATTGCAAGAAAAATGTGGAATTTTGAGATAACTTAGTCTTATGTAATGTATAATACTCAAAGTGCTTACTTTATACTTTTTTTTACACTGAAGAGATGAGTGAAAAGTCAAAAGTTTCTGTTGTAATCAGTATTATAACACAAATCCTGTCTACTGAGTGTAACTTATATTGAATATTCCTATAATGCTCTCTGTGACAGACCTCTTTGATCTCTTTCTTTCTCGGTTGGAGTTGATAAATCTTCAGCTGCATTGTTGTAAATGTTGTTAAAAAAGGATTCTTCTTTTAATAATGTATAGTCTAAAAGCCTCATGACCGAAGCGTCCTCTGTTTAATCTGAGCTGAAGTTCAGGGCATTAGGAACTGATGAGTGTGCTGCCGTCGCTCAGATAACTGCTTTTCTCTCACTCAGTCACAGAGACTTTAATTAAAGCTGGCAAGGCATGAATGAAAAGGAAAAACTATATGATGGCCTCATTTAATGGGACCATGTGCAATATTACTCATAATATTATTACTTTTCATTTCCCTGATAAGCTCAATCTGCTCAACTCACGTTTTAGAGGTAAAAGGAAATTAACATAGTACAAGTAAAGGAAAATACAAATCTTCATTATTATTGCTACAAATATTTCATTTCCGTGCATTATGTCACAATGTGACATGTTTTACCAAGGTTTTGATAAAGAGAAATCTTCATGGAAATCTCTGTATCATATTCAGACTGAATGGTGCATTGGCTCATTGAGGGTCATAATTGAGGGTCAGTTAAGGGAAAGAAAAAAAACATTAACATCTTCTTAAAATAGCATACTACACTAAACAGAAACGTGTCATATTCATAATCTGTGTGCAAGTGCCAAAACCTTCTTTTTTTTTCATTTCAGAAGGTTATGCAAATCTTTGTGCTATAAATATGAGCACATACCTCGGCAAATTTTCAGAAACATGCATTCAGATATTTGAAAGAAAATATGCTAAATGAATAAATAAATACACAAGGAAGAAAGAAAGAAATGGAAACAACAGAAATCAGAATTAAACCTAAAATATAACCTTTCTTTAATTCTGAGTTTTGTTTTGTTTTTTTCTTGGCCATTAGTCCATGCATTACAGAAGTTGAACATGATTAGCCTAGAATGCATTTATTTGCTGCAGTGCTCTGCTGGAACCTTTAAAGAAATCTGACCAGGAAGAAAATCAGGAAGAAATCTCTGTCCATGAGAAGGGGATTAAGGAGGTTTGAAGATTAGAGTTTCTCATTAACGGACAAGCATATTCATTAATATGGGAACAGGATCAAACTATGTGAATGAGCAGAGGACGGGTTTCACTGCTGGCATGTTGCATGTTTAGATATTCCGGAGATGTTGAAGCCCTTTGTGCGAGCAAATACAGTATAGTGCTGGAAGAAAGGAGTGCCATCTGCCAAAAGTGTGTTTAATGATTAAAAAGTTAAAGTTTTGTAAGTACTTGAGGTATAAGGATATGTTATGCCACTTGTTATGAGCCGCTTTTGTATTTAGAGCATAAAGATGTTTCCGTCATTCATCATATTCACACTTAAGTGATCATATATTAACAATGCAGAACTCACATTAGAAATGCACTGTAAACTTTCATTAGAAAAAGTTTATGGTGTTTATCTTTATGAAGATGTGACAGAAATGCAAGCACTCACTTTATTTTCAGTAATTCTGCCCAAATCAGACAATTTAAGTTATTTACAGTCACTTTTTAGTAACCATTTGGATATAAATGTAAAGCCAGGCCTCATGTAAATTAGATTCTATCATGATTAAGTATTTAACAGTTCTCAGTCGCCCGCTCCCAATCATTACTTAATCATTTATGGCTGCTATCAAAAGGAAATTCTCAATGCATTGACCCAGAAATCAGTTTAATTTTTGCACAGAGCCGCAGTTATGTTACTCTGCAGAAACAAACGCAGCGTGAAGCACAACGGGAGCCTGCCGTAGCAAAATGTGTGAAATGGTCAAAAAATGAATTTAAACAAAAAGCAGTATTTAGAGATTGTGCCTCGCTACTCTTTTATCGTCTAAAGCTCAGTCACTCCACAGAGTCTCTTTTACACCAAACGAAACTCTAAATCTATCATTACTGCTGATTGCTCTAAAGCGTCTCTCCATTTGCCCATCAGAGAGAGACTGAGCTTTTAACTCATCTTTAAGTCTTTGAATGAGTTCCAGAAGACTGGGCTCACTCCCCATAACACCTCTTATTACTGACAATAGAGCAAACCACAGACATCAGCAAGACACAATGCCGCTTATCGTTTTTTTTAGACAAAGAACACTTATTGTAGAAGCTTGACTGTCTGAGGTCATTTGCTGTCTGAAATGCTCTCCTGCGGCTACAGTAACGATAAGAAAGATTGAATGAAGGAAGACTGAACCTGTTAGATGTAAATTTGTTTAATGCTCAAAAGGGTGTATGATGACATTAGCCTTGCAGTGTAAGAGAAGAAGTGTATGCTTATTTAAAGAAAAGTGACATTTAGAAATAAAAAGGACCTTTTCATTTTTTTTTTTTTTTTATGTATTTTAATAAAATGGAAAACGTTGGATTGCATGTAGCGAGGGACGAGCAGAAAAAAATAGAAATATGTTTATGCAAATCAGTCTTGTGGCTCTTTTATGACTACATAAGTCAAATATCAGTTGATATTTATGCTGGATATTGACTCTGCTCTCTGGAAGCTATTAATTTAGCTCCATTTTAGAATGGAAACAAAGTAAACCATATTTTGCTATTGTTGTGTATACTGTTTTTGCTTAGATATTAAGTGTTTGTAAAGTCCAGAAGCACTGAGGACAGGTTTAGAAGAGCGTTTCTGTAGAAGCTGACCTCTGATTTTTGGTCTTATCATTTGTCACCCTGTCAAGAAACTGTAGCTAATGAAGCTGTCAGCATTGTGAACTAATTTCCATCCTTCACACCGCCACCTCAGCTAATGAATTAGACAGGGCGAATACCACAGATGCTGCACCCTGATTGGACCAGTGACAGGATAGGGTTCGGTTTGTTATAGTGTGATGGAACCTGGTGTATCAATATTTTGCATACTCTTCATCTTATTATTATTCATTTGCCATTTCTAGCAGGGGCACACATGACCTAAAAAAGGGGGTGGACACACATATAATGTAATAGGCTGGCTCATGAATATTAATTAATCGAGTATGATTAGGTATGTGGGCGATATAAGCACATTAGAATGACAATTGCATATCCATTCATCTGTATGATAGCAGAAGTATATGCTGTTAAATCATTTTTATTTCTTTTCAGTTCAATGGTTAACTGCTTTCTAATATCTGGTGAAAATTCCACAAAATGTTTAAAACTGCACTTAACGTTTAAACCTTTTTTTCTGCCAATTGGGACGTTGTTATGCAGTATACAGTTTTTACCATGATAATGTTGATATTTAAATAAATCAGAATATTTGATTTCATAGGCAGATGACTAATGCAGTTATAATCAAAAACTCTGAGGATTCAACACATAGACAAGCAAAGCATACATTTTCTCCCAATTTATGAGCCGATTAGAACCGGCCCTCACCGAAATAAACTTCCAGTCATTCATCGCTTGAGCTGTAAATGAATACTGACATTTCAAGGGGCTTTATCATTATGAGCAGCTTCACAGAGCACTACTTCAGTCCCAGAGACCTGATCATGACCCTCTTAACACTTTATACTTTCCCGTCAAGAACACATGTAGAAAGCCTTGATATGCTTTTATGGCATTCATTTTCCTCCTCTAGCTTCAAACAGAAGGCGTGTTTGAAAATGCAGCAGACAGGAAATAAATTCTCAGGCTTCCAATTTTCACAGACCTCAATTTCCATCCGAGTCAGAATTGAAAAACCTTTCGGGCTCCCAAAATGTGGGTATTATTAAATTAATAGTCCTGATGTGACGACTCGGCTTTAGTACGTCCTTATTTTGGGAAATTAAGAGACTTTCATTCTTTTTAGCAACCTTACATGACAAAACAAACAAAAGTGATGCTTTTGATGTTTATAAGAATAGAATAGAATTCCATCAAAACAGAATGACACACCATTTTTTTCCACCTACAAATGTTTTCACAGTTGTTTTTCTTTTCAAATGTTCCCAAAGTATGTTGTGCAGCCCACCAGTAACAATGTTGCATGCAGAGATAAAAATGCACATAGTCATAAAGCTGTGTTTGAGTCTGTATAAGCTCCTGCTTGTTGTGCTGGGTGTGTAATTTCCTGTGGATGTGGGCAACAGCAGATCTAATGCTCTGATGGCTAAAGTCACATTAAAGTAAAATAATATGTTTTCATATTTGTCCTGTTTGACATTTGCCTGGAACGCATGGAAGGATAAAACAAATATAATAAATCCTGCACTAATGTTGCCTAAAAGGTCACAAAGCAACCACAAAAAGAAGCTTTTGAGCTTTGGAGGAAGTTATAAAAGATTTAAAAAATAATTATAAATGGTGTTTTTTAAAAATGTTGTTGTCAGTAAGGTTTCGATTTTTTAAAAGAAATGAATACTTGTATTAATTAATTACATTTAAGTGACAGTAAAGACATTTCATTAAAAAAATTAAATAGACTGTAGCTAAAAAATCACATCATAGGAATAAATCATATTTTAAATTGTAATTATATATCTGCTTTAACTGTTTTTTTGTTGTTGTTTATCAAATGCAGCCTTTGTGAGCAAAAGAGGGAAAAAAACATCTTACTGACCTCAAACGTTTAAAAAGTATTGCATATTACTTTCTCTTGCAGTGACTATAAGCCTGCTAAAGGATAGGAAATCATGTAAAGGATAATTAAATCACTTTTTCATGCATAAAAGCACACTTCTATTTGAAACATGGATCTGATAAGCAGATTTAACATTTTGACATGCAAGCTGTGAATGTCAAAGCTTTAAGCATCGCAGAGATTTTCCTTCTGAAAAATGATCTCATAAAGTGAGGTGTATCTGAGTAAGATGATGCGCGACATGAAGAATAGATTGAAAAGAAAAGCCTGAAAGCATTTAATTATGTTTCAAGGGCTTGGTTGAGAACTGCAAATATCAAAGCAGTCAACATGTAATTCTTCAGACACAAATTTTTATCAGAGTGTTGTCTTTGATAAAATATTCATCTGGTTCTGTGACATTTCATTTAATCCTTTTCTCCTCAAGTAATTTAAGATGTTTTTTTTTTTTTCTCTCTTTTTTTCTTTCTTTTTTTTTAAGGTGGCCTCCCTCTGTTACCAGGAAAGCCTTGCTGTGACAGGGTTGTCATCAGAGTGGCCGTGAAAAGGGCATGGGGAGTGACTCACTTTGAAAAATAACCCTTTTTTCTTTTTTTTGCTCTGACAATTCAAACAACGTCACACCTGGATTCAAAGAGCATCATGTTTACACAAAGACAGAGAGGGCGATGAAGGCTAGATCCGGCTGTCAGTGGTCTTGCAAACTTGACCTCCTTATGTCTTCTTTACAAAAAGTATGCTAGGTAATACAAACTGCTTCATTACTATTAACAGGCCTGAATACTCTCTAGCCATTATAATAGTCTTCACATTTACATAGACCCAGAATTCACCCACCCATCGGTTCATATATTTAATATGTTCTGAAATGAAATCATGGTGTTTCTTGCATAGACAACGATTACCCTCCAAAGAACTTGCAGAAGCTGTTAGGCAAGCAAACCTTTCTATTTTTCACTGTTCAAAGTCTCCTTGACTTAATTTAAGCTTTAAGATCTGCTTTAGAAAAGATCACTAAACTGGTTTATTTGAGCATGTACTGTTCTTCTAATTAATATATGTTTTACTCAATGTATTTTAATGAGAAAAACGGTGCACAAATATCTCTGTTTAACAACCTGAACTAGATCTAAATAATATATATATGTCTTAAGTATCTTAAATTATAGTAGGTCACACTATTACTGTTTTACCTCTTTTTTTCCCAATAAGGTAATGCAGTCTTAGCAAGTAAGACACTTTGTTTATTAGATAAAAAAGAGAGTTAAAAAAAATATATATAGTGTGAAATATTTTAGTTTAAAAATGTAATTTATGATCTCCTTTTCAAATAATGCATAATAGCCAGTTATGTGAAGAAACTGCATTGATTAATGTAAGATTGGAAGATATAATACATAATAGTTAGTTTTGTTGTAAACATATTTTAACTAAATTATTTGAACATGTTTACAACATCTGTTTGCAATAATTATTTGGTAAATGTATGGAGTACATATGTATATATATACACTACTCACAATAAGTTAGGGATATTGTTATTTACATGAGTGCTTTTCCTATAGTTCCCTTTGATATTGCTATTAATGTATGAGAAGAAACAGCATTTTCATGAGTGTAATATTTATTGCCCCAAAAATGTAGACAATAACAAGGATAGCCCCAAATAACAAAAATTGACAATGTCAGTAGTCGGTGTTTCCACCTTTTGCCGCAATGACAGCTTAACAGCGACGTCTCATGCTCCTCACTAGCCTCATGATGTTGTTCTGAGGGAATCCCACTTTTCCACAAGTGCTACACACAGTTCTGCCAGGTCACGTGGGGGTGGTGTACGATCATCCAGTCTCTGCTTCAACTGGTCCCAGTCATGCTCTATGGGGTTTAGGTCAGGGAACATTGATGGCCATATCATATGAGGCACTCCAACTTCCTGAAGTCGAGCTGCGACAATTCTGCCACAATGTGGAGCATTATCATCCAGGAAGCAGAAAGTTGGGGGTGTTTTGGCGGAATTGGGGGATGATGATGGGTTCTATGATGTCTCTGAGGAAAGAACGTGCAGTGACTGAGCCATGTACAACAAACAAATCTTTTTTGACTGGTGATGACTGCCCAGACTGTTGCGCCTCCTCCACCAAAGCAAACCCTGGGGACCATGTTGATCTCAGCGTATTGCTCACCTTGCCTTCTCCAGCAAGGCTGACGACCATCATTTCTGTGCGAAAAGTGACCCGATCCAGGTCACTGGCCAGGTTGTGCCCACTGCAAACGTTTTACGGCGGTGTCTTGGTGTCAGTGGAGTCACCTGTAATGGCATTCAAGCCAAAGCGGTGGAGTCGGTTGTGAATGGTTTGTCTGGAAATCCTAGTACCCTTCACAAACAGGCCTGCAGCTGTGTGGCAGTTGCATAACAATGTCTGAGTGCATAGGTCCTAAGGTACTGGTCATCGTTGCGGTCTGTCACTCGTGGGGCACCACTCCTGGGTCTGTCATGAACTGCCAGTAGTTCTGTGTCTTGATGCAAGTCTGCTGATGACACTTTGAGACACGCCAAGTTCACGAGCAACAGCTGACTGCCTGCCACCGACCCGAAGCCACGCCATGGCCAGGTGGCGCTGCTCGACTGTTAAGTGACGTCATGTGTTCATGGCTGTTTGAATGATGAACTTGGAATGACTTGACAATACCAGCTTTTTATACCCATATATACTGTATATATATGATAAAATTGATGCCACATTGAAAAAGGTTGTCTTTAGGTATTGGCCTCAATATAAGACATACCTGTCCACAATGAGACCATTACATGGAAAACACAAACTGAGGTGTGTCTATCAACCCAATACTATTGCCTCCATATCCCAAAAATGTCTGAAGTGAAACAAACACCGTATGTATGACATCCGCTAAGTCTCTCACAATACATCTGACTTATTGTGAGTAGTGTATAAAGCATATCAAAATAGCATTATTATCAAAGGGGTCATATTATGTTGCTAAAAATAACATCATTGTGTGTATTTGGTGTAATGGAATGTGTTTATGTGAATTAAGCTGCATTTTCCACATACTGTACATTTTTGTTTCTCCTCTAAGCCCTGCCTCCTGAAATGAGTCAGTTTGTACAAAGCTCATCATTCTAAAATAGTGAGGTGTGCTCTGATTGGCCAGCTATCCAGTGTCCCTTGACATAACACGATTGGAAAATTGGAAATTGCATCATACAACCCCTTTAATAACTGCACATGCACATTGAATATTTAATTAAATTATTGTTGTTGTTAACTGATTACGGTTATGTTGCATAGTTTCAAGAAAATATAACTGTTCCACAATAAATAAAAATTTTTGCTAGTTTTAAGTATGTGGCTTTAAAACTGTCCTTCTAAATGTTGCATCTCTCATAAATGTTTTTCACAGCTCAACATCAGGAATGACGTGTGAAATGCTGAGCAAATAGCCACTGTGATCTGTAAGCCATAACGTTAACAAGACATTTTTATTTTTTTAGTGCATGTTTTGTCTTTGGAATAATGTAAATATCCTGTTTTCTAGCTTTTACTTTCAGTGTCTTACTTTTTTTAATCATTTTAAGTCATTTTTTTCTCAAGAAGAACAAATGTCCTTGTTATCATAAAATAGCTTGCTTCACCTCCAAAATGGTTTTCCTTTTCTGCTGCTGTCACCAAGTCCTCTTAGGTTTCAAGTCTTTCTTTCCAACCAACTGTCATAAAAAAACTACTTTTCATGATACAGTAATTTCCCCTGATGGAAAGATTCTACTCCCGGCCTGTATTTTTCTTTCAATTGTGTTTTTCAGAGAGTAAGTGCTGCAAAGACTCACAGTGAGTGAAGCAGAAGAGGCCAGCAGAAAGTGCATTAAAGAATTAGAGGCTAGGCTCTCATCGGTCTCACTGCTCAAGAGACCCAGAGCAGCTGCCACCAACCACACTCATGGCCCTCTTTCCCAGCCAGAGATATTGTGCAATAACTCATCCACCAGCTGTGTCAATTGTATTTTCTCTAATAGAGGTGCCTCAGACACAGAAAATTACTTTGACATGTCACTAAATATGGTCTCGCTAAAACGTGGTCTCAACAAATGGCAGTCAGTGCCATTACTGCTCTATTAACTCTCATGTTCTGTTCATTTGCTTAATTTAAATTTTAACTTTATATTTTTATGTTTGGTGTCTCAGAGATTCTACTGATGAATGTGAAATTATTTATTAATGTTAGTTTTTAGATGGATAGAAATGCTGTCCCGGTAACTGGTTTAAATAAAATAAGTTTAACTTTTTGGTGTTTTAATGTACTTCAGATATTATTTGTATTATTTTATGTTCACAACATTTAATTTTAATATTTAATAGCTTTAGTTTTAGTTTTTAAACTCTGAATAGAATATTAGAATATCTGGTGAGAAAAGGTACAAAAGAATATAACTAAATCTGGTGTCTAACATCAAAAACAAAATACATTAGTGAAAGTAGACGATGTGTCTTTATATGGATGCATCATTCTGTCGTACCATCTTTTTCTCGCCTCTCAGTTTTGTGTTTTAGTAGCACTCAACAGGAATGCCCACATCCTGATTTTAATAAGTACTATGTGTCCCTAGGTCAACGTATTTTGTTGACCCTAGAACATTTTAATACAAAAACATAGTGTTGACTATATTTCTACACCTAAACCTACCCTTACCCATGAGTAATGCATAAATCAGAGTAAATGATGTGACACTGACACTGATTTACAAGCACCAAAGACTGATTGTAAGCCTAAACTTCACAAAAAAATGTTAATTATTTCTTCAAATCTGATTGGTTAATCACAACAAAAATGTTGACCCAGGGACATGTTGCACTTGGCAAAATAAGGTAAGCACAGCCAGGGTTTGTTTGAAGCACTCAGGGCCCCATTAAGGCTAGCCATATCTGTGTGACTGCGAACGGCAGGTGGAGGTGGATACTGACGGACACAGCGAAGGCGGTTGGCATTTTTATGAGAGAGAGAAACAAGCGTTAGCACCGTCTCTGATCTTTAGGTTCACTCTTCACCTTTTCTCTCAGGCAGAGTAGACGCGCAGCCTGTCAGGAGCGATCACCAACTGCCTGACTGCATCCCTTACCCTTGGCCTGAGAGAAGAGAGAGGCACAACACAGGGAGAAACACGAGTTTTCAGCCAGATATGTTTGCAAAAAAACATATGTTATTCACTAACCACATATCCAGTTTAAGGAGATACAGTATATGAACTAATATAACACAGCATATAGTAGGACGCTATTTACAACTATTTCCCTATAGATTTATGCTGTCAGGTTTATTTATTTATTTTATTTTTTATGGAGTAAAATTACACTACCAGTCAAAAGTTGAAAATAATTCATATATTTAATTTAGGATAAAATTTTCATATTGAAATAACGTCATACAGCTTCCTGCAGTTGCTGTTATTAGCCAATGTGAAGTGAGTTCTGTGAGTTTCTTCTTGTAGTACAGATGACAAGTAAAATTTGTTAACATATTTACTGTAAACTTAATTTAAAGTCGGTCTCTGTGGCCAGAGTAATACTCCACTGGGGGAAAGCCAAAGTCCTGCATGTGGACGGTTACACGCAGGTTAATCTCTAATATTTGATGTAACAGGGAGAATAATATTTTTATCCAGAGTTTGGTGTGGTTGCATGCTGGACGGTTACAAGCACAGGTGGGTTGCAATATTTGACTCTTTCCAGTATACGCTGATTGGTGTAGCCAATTGTGCTCCCACTGATTGGCACCTGTAGTGATTATAAGGGGAGTGCTCTTTGATTGCTTTCTGTATTCAATCTACTCACAATTTGAATAAAAGTTTTAATAAAGAATTTTGGTCTACCTCAAGTTGATTTAACACAAATTGGTCGGGTATTGAATTACATTAGTATTGCTGTCAGATAACATGCTGGGTGTTCTGTTTATTAATGTGATTGTGAGAAGATCATTTCACCAGCCAGGAAAGGTGAACAAAAATGCCTCATAAGGAGGTTACCACAAGGAATCTCTTATTTACTGGTCTCAGGCTTCTAGAGGGGATGTAGATTCAGTGAGGAGGATGTAGTAGGGTGCTGAGTCTGTGGCTGTTTAGTACGCAAACATCACTGTTTTGAACTTGATGCAAGCTGCAACTGGTAGCCAGTGCTGGGAGATAAATAGAGGTGAAACATGGGCCCTTTTGGACTTGTTGTAGACCGCTGCACTCTGAAACATTTGTCAACGTTTGATTGCCCATGATGGAAGTCCAGCTATAAAGAAATTTCAATACTCCAGCCTAGAAATGACAAGGGCCTGATCCTCCTAATTGTGTGCAATGCAAACCTGCATGATTGGTCTTTACAGTTTGGTCCTTGAAGGTCAGTTGATCACCAAAAAATAATTTTTGATGAACCTAGCAGGATGTTGAAATCATGCTGCAGAGTCGGAGTGGCAGGGAAAACAAGAAGCTCAGTTTTTGCTAAGTTTAGCTGTAGGTGATGTTCCTTTATCCATGCCAAGATGTTTGCCGTGACAAGAGTGACAAGAGTGACAAGAGAGACGGGAGGCATCTGGATCCATACGCAAAGCTTGATTATTGGCGTGACTCAGATGGGAGTGAGGTTTAGAGGGGTGAGTGGCCAGCAAGTGTGTCATGGCCTTTAGCCTCCTAGTTAGAGCTGCGGCCTCCCATGCTGGAGACCTGGGATCAAGGCCCGCTCGGAGCGAGGATGAGTCGTGGCGGTAGCAGACCCAGGGGGGGTTACACATGAAAATGGGACAACAACAACAACAACGATGTTGCTGTATATGGTATTACTGTAATCCTTGACCTTCAAAACATATGGGTACACACCTTTTCTGTGTTATTGTGTTTGGTTCAGAAGAGATGAAACAAAATACATAAAATGGTCACCCAAACTATTTTATGATAAATTACTCGAAACCCAAATTAATTTGTGTTTATCTTAAATTACCTGAACATTGAAGAAAAGTAATTTATCTCAAGATTAGCTGTCTACTCTTACCAATCGTTCCCAGAATCACTTCCACATCACATTGTTCACAAACATGTTATCATCTTGAGATAAATCAAGGACATTCCCAAGACACCCTGACATTTAGAGTTGAGGCTGAGTGTTTTGGCGCCAGGGGAAATGAGTTCAGCTGCCCAGAGGGTCATCAAGGCATTAGAGCTTGAGGTCATCAAGATGTTTACACATTTAACCCTGTTACATCCCAGGAAATCTGCAGTTGAGCAGCCCATAAACCCTTCATTTCCCCTTTCAGGGTAGAGACACTTCACCTTTTTGAACCACCCAGCTAATTATATCTTACACTCCATGCAGGTCGTGATCCACTCAGCACTGTATGTCTGTTGTCTCTGAAATGTATCTAATTAGAAGAGTTACACTAAGACCCCGTAGACTGAAGTGCTGCATATTACTGTTCAAGAGCCTCTCTAATTTGCATTTAAACGGGAAGTGTATTCGTGTTCGAGTGACACTCATAAGCTCCCATACACAATAACTTGTACATCGTGCAAATTCATAGCAGTTCTCAGACTTTGCAGAAAATCAAATAAGCACCTACACTTCTGTAGTAAAATGATTTAGCTAAAGATGATGGTTATAATTGACCTTGAGCCATTTAGAGCATGACACATTTGTTCTTTCAGCGAGGACATGCGTACTTATGGAGTAAAGTGCACTGTTTTATATATATATTTTTAAAATCTCTATATGCACACACAAGTTGTTCAATATTTAGCATTTCACAAATGTCCTTCACTGCAAATAGTCGTCTTTTACTAAGAAAAAAAAGAAAAGAAAAAGCATTTTCATCCAAAAAAAGTCAACATGTTTTATAAGCAGAATTATAAAAGTGTGTGTGTGTATAGGCTATTTACTACAAGATATTTTTCATTATTATGTTCTTTCAGAAGACTATAAGACAAAAACAAGTTCACCATGTTTTGTTGTGACATAAGACTGCTAATTAGAAAACTAAAATCATTAGAGGAATGAAGGCTGTATTTAAAACAAAGTTCTGCCTCACGGTTGAACACACATGAGTGACTATCTGACAATAAACATGCACTGCAGCCTGCACAGACATGATATTATGAATAAACATAATTAAAGGGTTCTAATCACTGATCTATATAGAGAACTGGATAGCTCATGACGTCATGGAAGTGAAGCCACTGCGCCGCCATATTGCGATTCCCTACTATTCGCAAACATTCTATTGAATGAATAGGAAATAATACGACTTTAATGCGAAAACATCACCTAACCTAAGTCAACGTTTCCATATCTGATTCCTCCCTCCACGGAAATAGGATGTCACTGGTCTTGGTTAATAACAGGTGGCAGTAATGCATTAATTTAGTTTGTTTTCCGCCCTTTTAGGGCTGGGCGATATATATCGTACGATATATTATGCGCATCTCATCAGTAAAGCCGGTTCTTTGATTAGCGCTAA